>JAJPUD010004519.1:82368-95885 GCA_023553655.1 Myrmecobius fasciatus
CAGATGACATGATGGTATACTTAGAGAACCCTAGAGACTCAACTAAAAAACTACTAGAAACAATTCACAACTTTAGTAAAGAGGCAGGTTACAAAATTAATCCACTTAAATCATCAGCATTTTTATATATTACCAACAAAGTTCAGCAGCAAGAGATACAAAAAGAAATTCCATTCCAAATAGCAGATGATAGGATAAAATATTTGGGAATCTATCTGACAAGGAAAAGTCAGAAACTATACGAACTAAACTACAAAACACTTTCCAGACAAATAAAATCAGACCTAATCAATTGGAAAAACATTAAGTGCTCATGGGTAGGCAGAGCGAACATAATAAAAGTGACAATACTACCCAAACTAATCTACTTATTTAGTGCCATACCAATCAAACTCCCAAGAAATTATTTTACAGATCTAGAAAAAATAGTAGCAAAGTTCATATGGAAGAAGAAAATGTCAAAGATTTCAAGGGGATTAATGAAAAAAAGGCAGATGAAGGTGGCCTTCCTGTACCAGATCTAAAACTATATTATAAAGCAGCAGTCATCAAAACCGTTTGGTACTGGCTAAGGAATAAATAGAGCAGTCGATCATTGGTACAGGACAGGTTATCAGGACAATCTAGGCAATAACCTTAACAATTTAGTGTTTGATAAACTCAAGGACCCCAGTTTTTGGGATAAGTACTCACAATTCGGCAAAAACTGCTGGGAAAATTGGAAACTAGTGTGGAAGAAATTAGGGCTTGACCCATACCTAACACCACATATCAAGATAAGATCTAAATGGGTTCATGATCTAGATATAAAGAGTGATTTTGTAAACAAGTTAGAGAAACGTAATATAGTTTACCTCTCAGACCTGTGGAGAAGGAATAAATTTATATCCAAAGAAGATCTGAAACTCCTAATTGAACACGAGATAGATAATTTTGATTATATTACGTTAAAAAGTTTCTGTACAAATAAAACTATTGCAGACAAGATTAGGAGGGAAGCAGCAAATTGGGAAATCATCTTTACATTTAATGGTTCTGATAAAGGCCTCATTTCTAAAATATATAGAGAATTGCCTCATATATATAAGAATTCAAGCCACTCTTCAATATATAAGTGGTCAAGGGATATGAACAGACAATTTTCAGATGATGAAATTAAAACCATCTCTAGTCAGATGAAAAGTTGCTCCAAATCACTATTGATCAGAGAAATGCAAATTAAGACAACCCTGAGTTACCACTACACACTTGTCAGATTGGCTAAAAAGACAGGAAAAGATAACGATGAATGTTGGAGGGGATGTGGGAAAACTGGGACACTAATACATTGTTGGTGGAACTGTGAACGGATCCAACCATTCTGGAGAGGAATTTGGAGCTATGCTCAAAAAGTGATCAAACTGTGCATACCCTTTCACCCAGCAGTGTTTCTACTGGGCCTATATCCCAATGAGATCTTAGAGGAGGGAAAGGGGCCCACATGTGCAAGAATGTTTGTGGCAGCCCTTTTTGTAGTGGCTAGAAACTGGAAACTGAAGGGATGCCCATCAATTGGAGAGTGGCTGAATAAATTAGGGTATATGAATGTTATGGAATATTATTATTCTGTAAGATATGACCAGCAGGACAATTTCAGAGAGGCCTGGAGAGACTTGCATGAACTGATGCTGAGTGAAATGAGCAGAACCAGGAGATCATCATACACAGCAACAACAGTATTACATGATGATCAATTCTGATGGACATGGCTCTCTGCAACAAAGAATTGTCTCAAACCAGTTCCAGTTGTTCACTGAAGAAAACCATATACACCCAGAGAGAGGGATATGAAATATGTACCATAAAATAACATATTCATGATCTCTATTGATATTTGCTTGCATTGTGTTGCCTTTCTCTGATTTTCTTTTTTTTCTTATAGATAGGATTTTTCTTGCATAACTTGTCAAGTAATTCAACATTATTAACATGTCATGGACTTCCTGCCATTTAGGGGAGGGGAGGGGACTGGGGGTAAAATTTGTAATAGAAAGCTTTGTAAAGATCAATGCTGGGGAACTACCCATACATATGTTATACAAATAAAAATCTTTAATAAAAAAAAGAATCCTTTCCCAGTCTTCTTTAATTTTAGAATCTCCCCTCTGTATATATCTTTTATTATAAAGTTATTTTGTATATTATCTTTTCTATTAGTATGTGAATTTCTTGAGGGAAGAGATTATTTTTGCCCTTCTTTTTATCCCAGTTGTTTAACACAGAATCTGTCATACATAGTAAACATTGAATAAATGTCCTTTTAACTGACTGGCTGATTAATCAACTAAGAATGATAACCTACTTTCTACCCTTTCCTTCAGTGCCTATTAGGCATCATAAAATAACCATTATGTGCCTTTCTTCTTGACAAAACTTCTCTTCATTCCTGTCTCTCTCTGTTTCTGTACATCTCTGTCTATCATATGTCTGGTGCACTCTCTCTTATACAAACATAGGCACACATATGCATAACAGAAAAACTGTATTAGATACATCAGATGGATGATAGATGGAGATAGATAAACAGATAGATACATAGATACATATAATACATAGATAGGTGGCTGTCTGGATCCATTCCGTTTTCATTAAGAAGCTCATATATAACAGAAGAGATTATACAGACAATATTAAAATAATTATATATAGAAGGTTTTATATATACATATATATATATATATATACACACACACAACATAAACCATAGATAAGTCAGAGAGAAGGTTCTAGAATTAAAGGAAATAGGAAAAAGCTTCTTATAAAAAGTGAGATTTTAGCTAAGATCCAAAGAAAGCCAGAAAGTGGAACTCAAGATGGAAAGAAGGAAGAGAAGAAGATGGACAATTAGATGGATGGATAGATGGATACATGGATCATGAATAGATAGATACATAAATGGATAGATGCATATATAAACACTTAGTAAGCTCTTGTCAGTTGATGGAGTCAGGTGATCCAGTTTTAGACCCTGACTCTTCTACTTACCTCATATATTACCTTGGACAAGTCAATTTACCCATCCAAGCTTCAGCTTTTTTCTTTGTAAAATAAGGGAGTAGAATTGATCCATAAGGTCATTTCCAGTTCTAAATACTTTACTTTTTTCCTCTGCCTCAAATCAGGTAATCCAGCCTGAATTCTCATTTCAGTTTGCTAGCTCGGAGGCTCCTAAGGGAATGTAAGAGAGTAGGGCAATCAAAATAATGTTTCTTCCTCTTGCAGCCCAAATAGGAAAGACAGCACAGAGGCAAAGTAAGACCAGACGTTCTGTGATAATGAAATACCATGAGAAGGATATTTTCTGAATTGTACTGTTCCAGACTTGGCTCTTCTTCAAAATGAGCCTCAGGCCTCCAGGGTTCTATGCCAAAAGAAATCCATTTCTGCCATTGAAAACTATTAGTGTTGACACTATCATGGTGGGTGGAAGGGAATCCTTCTGTTCACCTTAGGCCTGCCAGCTTTCTAGCTGCTAGTCAAGAGATCAGCAGCAAGAATGAATGCTCAGTCGTTGGAATTGTCCTAGACCAGTTAGATGCAGGTTTTGCAATTATCAAGTTGTATAGAAAAAGGACAGGATTTCTGAAAAAAATAAGAAAGTCTGGATTCTATTTCTTGCTATGGAAAGCATAAAATTAAAAAATCTCAGTTAGTAGATTCGTCAAATGACATCTAGTCAAATTTGTAACTAAATGGAAATATCTTTTTTAGCATCTCTAAGAAGTGACCATATCGAAACACTGAAAATCTCATCTTTAAAAAGAAAACAGGATTGTAGTGGTCTATATACATGATAATTCTAATGAAAGATAAAGGAGTCCCATCTCATGTTTAATTTACTACATTCTACAATCTCAAAATGAGTCAATAATGTCAAATTTGCATTTTACAAATTCTGTCTCATTTTATTCTCAAAGCAACACTGGCAAATAAGTGCCATTATTTTTTCCACTTAATATATTTCATTTTTTCCCAATTATATATAAATATACTTTTTGACATTCATTTTATAAGACCTTGAGTTCCAAATTTTTCTCCTTCTCTCTCTCCTTCCCTTATTAAGACAGCAAGCAATGTGGTATAAATTATATATGCACAATCATATTAAACATATTTTGACATTAGTCATGTGGTGAAAGAAGAATCAGAACAAAAGGAGGTAAAAAGCACAAGAAAAAAAGTGAAAATATATGCTTCAATCTGCATTCAAATTCCCATGATTCTTTTTCTGGATGTGCATGGTTGATCCTTGTATTGCTGAGAAGAACTAAGTCTATCATGGCTGATTTTCACACAATGTTGCTGTTACTGTATACAATGTTCTCCTGGTTTTGCTTGATTCACTAAGTAGGTGCTATTAGTAAATCCATTATACAGATGAAAATATAATAGTTGCAGTTTGAATGATTTGCCCAGAGTCACAAAATAGCAAGTAGCTGAAGCTTTATTTGAACCCAAGTCTTCCTCAGTCTAGTATTCTATTCACTGAGCACCTAGCACCCATAAAATATAGCTATGGCTATTTCTAGATTGCTAATACTAGATGTTTACCAATTCCGAAATGCTATGTTTGGTTCAGGAGGCTGTATTTTCAGAATGTAAAAGATAAAATAAAATACATCTGGGGAAAAAGGAGACCAGAATGATGAGAGAACAAAAGACAATAGAATTTGAAAATGAAATGAAGGAAATACTGAAGAAGATAACACTTAGTGGGGATAATATAGTAATCTTCAAGTCAGTCTACCAATAAACATTAATTAAGCATTGCAATGTGCCAAGCACTGAGATAATTGCTAGGGACACAAAGAAAGGCAAAAGACAGATTTTGCCCTCAAAAAAACTCATAGTAGAAAAGGAAGACAGTATACAAACAATTATGTACAAAATATATACATGATAAACAGGAAATAATCAATAAAGGAAAGGCATTAGGATTAAGGAAGATCAGAAAAGACTTTCTTCACAAGGTCTAATTTACCTGGGACACGATTGGAACCTAGGAGGCAGAAATGAAGAGAAAAAAATTACAGGCATGAAGAAAATTGGTGAAAATGCCAGGATTTGGAAAATTATTTAAGAAACAGCAGGATAGTATCAGGAAGAGAGTATCAGTAGAAAACATAGTGTTTCAAGGTTTTGAGAATACAAATTATAAGAAGACCAGAAACGTGAATGGAGAACAGACTATAAAGGAATTCTATCCAAAAAGAGGATGCTGTAGTTGAATTTTAGAGTGATAGGGAATCATTGGAGTTAATTGAGTAGGAAAAAAGTGTGACCTCATCAGTCTTGCACTTTAGGCAGGTTACTTTGACAACTAAATAAAGCATGGCCTGAAAATGAAAGAAACTTATGGTAATAAAACCAGCAAATTATTGTGATAGTCTAAGCACGATGAGGTAAAGACCTTAATCAGAGTGGAAATGGTGCCAAAGGAGACAAGCAAATGAGATGTTATGAAAGAACAATTAAAAGGCCATGGGAATAGATTGGATATGACAGGTGAGTCAAAATTGGTGTCATTCTAAACTATAAGGCTACTCTTCAACAAAGTTGTTGAGTTCAGTTTAGAATATATTGTGTTTAAGATAGCTATGTAGTATCTATATTGAGATGTCTAATAGATAGTGAAGATACAAGACAGGAGGTCAGCAAGGACATTAAGACTAGATAGGTAGATTTGAGAATTAACAACACAAAAACAAAAACTGAATGGGAGCTGCTGAGATCACCAAGTGAAATGGTATAGACAAGAAAATAAAAGGGCTCAGGGAAAAACCTTTGGATACACCCATGGTAGTGGGCATGATATAGATAAATGTATAGCAAAGGAGAAGTAGGTACATGTTTAAAAGGAGAACCAAAAAAGAGTAGTGCTATAAAAACTAGAGAGAAAAAAGCATCAAGGAGAAGAGGATGATCAACCATAATGAAGGCAGCAGAGAGATTTTGAAAGAGGAGCATTAAGAATTGTACAATAGCAGTCAAATAGCAGTGCTGAGTAAAACAAGACTAACAAATGAAGGCGGGTTTACTGAAATCAGAGCTGGATAAGTTTATTTGGTTGTTGTTGTTGTTGTTGTTTTGGGAATTTGTTTTGATTTTGCTGTTGTTTCCAACCTTTGGTAAAGCATTTCAAGTTTCAATTGACCTGATCAGCATCAATTAGACACACTGTAACTTGACTCTAATGTAGTGGTGTTATTTTCGGTATTCTTTGAGAATGAAGGAGCCAGATTTGGAAATGAAGAGATTATTAATAATTTAGAGAAATCAGATTCATTTTAATATTAAGATCAAAAGACAGACTGTGGAAAATTAAAGAAGGAAAGGAAATAGAGTCACCTATTGTAGACAGTGTTCTCCTTTAGTAACAAAAGCTAATAATATTTGAAGGACTATCAAAAAGGAGATGTATTAGATGATAGATTCTAGGGAAGAAAAAAATGAAAAATATAAAATGTAATTTGTGTGGTTGTAACTTAAAGATCTAATATACCTTAAAAAGAAGTGAGTTCCCATCCCAAGAAGCTTTTAAGACAAGTTTTGGACCCTTTCCCACCTTGGTGAGTATATTCCAAAGGGGCTTTTTCAGCTATTAACTGAACTAGGACTTTGTAGATATCCTTCAATTCTGAAATTCTGTGCCAATATATAGCCTAGTTTTAAAAACACAGATTTGTCCATGAACATTAAAAGCTAGGTACATTTTGACACAGCATGCCAAAGCGTTTTCCAGCCACATCTTCCCAACCCTGCCTGTGATTATGCAGGTGAGATGTGTATGTGTGTATGCATGTGCACAATGGATGCTACATAGATCTTTATTAATTTCCATCTTAGCATATTCTGACAATTATTGAAACCAGCTGAGCTCATTTTAGACCCCAATTCTTCCATTAAAAGTTTTAGCCATACCTCAACTGTAATTTGTAATGCTTTCTAAGCATGAGGTGTCTACCAGAATGTCAGCCTATCCAGTGATATGCCTGATCTAAGCTTCATTTGCTTTGTTATCTTTTCCACTTAGTCTCTTTTGAGTCCTCATCCCCAATTGCAAATGAGACTGAAAACAAAAACAATAACAACACTACCTGCAAAGCTGGAGGTAATTCAATTCAAACTCCCAAATTGAACCTGTTTGGTTCTCACTAACTATTTGCCTACTCTGAACCTCATTCCCTTTCTAAGTGCTAGTGCAGACAAGGCTTTCCCAATCTCTATCACCTGAGTTTTCTCCTACAACAATATCCTAGCACTCATATTTATATAATATTAGAAGCCAAAAGCTTCCTTTCTAGCCCACAGAATTTTAACACTTAAATGCCATTTTTCTGTTTTAGTGATACAACCTATTATGAGGTATATGGCATTCATTTGGCCTCTCAATCCAATGACTACATTGACAATAGATAGAATAGACAAAGTACTTTATTTATGTTCATTCCTTTGATACCACTTTCTCCAAGGAGTTGTTCCTTGTTACCCAACCTGGCTTTTTCCAAGTCTATTTCAGCAATGGCCTCCCCTACTTACCTATTTAGGCCTCACATAGCACTTGGTTTTATATCTTTTCATCAGACTTATCACATGCCATAGTTTTTTTTTTTTCTTTCTTTGTGTTTTATCTGGGCTACTAAAATTGAGGCTGAGAGCAGGGATCATGGTGGAGCTGAATATTTTATCTCCTTTAGTGACTCACCCAACATTCTGTATGTAGTAAGTATGTAATAAATTTATGTTGTATTATGACCGAATAGTTTCCCCAACTGCCTCTCCAGTTTCAAAATTCTGCTGTCTTGAGTTCATGATTCCATATCCAAGTCTTTTCTGAGAGAGGTTATGTTTGATGCATGAGAAATCTCAGAAAGACAAACTTCCCCAGGATACTCAGGACCCAGAAATCATGTCTTTATTCTCCTTGTTGCTGTCATCCTATAAAGAAGTCTAGGAATTCTGGCCATAATAACTATAAAGGTAGTATTAATCTAATGCTAAACATACTATTACATTAGCAAATATTTTAATATATTATGGTGAGACTTATTAATGTGTTCTTTGGAAAGATTACAAGCTTTTAAGTCTGGAAAACTGATTTCTATTCCTGACTTATCAAATAACTCTGTACTGGTAAAAGAACCCATCTTCTTTTCAGTGTCACAGTTATTTCTTCCTTAAAATACAGAAATTGGTATACATGTTCTAAAAAAAATTCTCTCCATCTCTATTATTCTATATATAGAATATGTGTTATTCTATATATAGAATATTCTATTTTATATAGAATATATATTCTATAAAGAATATATATAGAATATTCTATAATTGTCTAAATACATGGTGGGCACACCTGTGTGGCAAATGCCTCTACTAATTTAAGCCTCAATCAATCTTTAATAGCTACAGTCCAGATACTTAACTGTGGTTCATGATCCCATATGGGTCTCATAACTGAATATAGGAGCCATGAAATTATGATTTATTATTAGTAAATTTTTATTCATATACTATTTAATATAACTATGTTATATAAAATATTACATATTTTATATAATAAAAATTTCTCAAGCAAAAAGGGGTTGTGAGTATAAAAAATTTAATAAAACCTGATTAGAGATTAAACTTAATTTTTTTTTTCTGTTTCAAACACTCTATCCAATATTGCACACTGCCTCTTGGACATTTATAAAGATAATTATAGCAATAAGGACTGGACCTGGATTTTAAATGATATAGGGAGCTCATAAGTGAAGAAGCTTCCTTTTTTCAATGCATATTGCCTTTTCTGCAACTTATTATTTTTTTTTGTTTCATTTTATTTGCAAAACATATGCATGGGTAATTCTTCAACATTAACCCTTACATAGCTTTCTGTTACAGATTTTCCCCCCAACTCTCCAGCCCTCCCTTAGATGGCAGGATATCCACTACATGTTAATTATGTTAAAATAGTTGGCAAATCAAATATATGTATACATATTTCCAAACTTATCATTGTTGTGCAAGAAAAATCATATCTACACAGAAGGCATATCCAATAAAGGAAACACAATGTAAGCAAACATCAATCAAGAGTATGAGAATGTTATGTTGTGGTCCACATTTCACATCCCTCTCTCTGGGTGTATATGGCTTTCTTCAGTGAACAATTGGAAGTGGTTTGAAACATTTCATTGTTGAAGAGAGCCATGTCCATCAGAATTGATTGTCATATAGTATTGTTTGCAACTTATTATTTTAAATAATAATCTAGAATATTAAAAACTTAAGTGACCTTTAAACCCAGATCTTCATAAATGAAAGGCAAGATCTTTCTTCACTACATCACACTGATTTTTGAACTATAATATTCATTTTAATTCAATTTATTTATTAAATGTGATTTACTTATCACAGATCATTGTACATTGATATGGTATATGGATTATTAATGACACATAATTAATACCATTCATAATGTCAAAATGCCATTAATAATTAAGTACATAGAGTATAAATCTTTGGAATTAATTTATGATAATTTATTCTGTGTTCAAGTTTAACAGATTTAGCTAGAATAATGGCCAGAGTTTGGATGTAAAATGATATAACTTGTCATTTCAAGACTCCAAAAAAATCAATTCAATTCAATTGGGAAAATGGATAGAGTAAAGGTTTTTTTTTTTTTTAAGTTTAAAGGAAGTTCATTTGATAATTCAATGAATAGGTAAATAAGCATTTTACTCATAGAAAATTCAAACTAATAATAAATAGAAGAAATCATGCTAGATGACCTTAGATTAATTCTTCCATATTGGGGAAAAAGAAGAAAATGTACAATATGTTGTTTTGGAAATGTTTTTATTTTTCAACTGAATTCCTGATGCTCTTGTAGTTTATATTATGTTTATATTATATAATATATATATTATATATTTGTATTATATATATATATAATATTATATTATTCTTTATTCATTTGAAGTGCATATAATATGGTTAGGGAATGAGTCGGAATTAAAATAAATCCTAAAGAATAAATTCAAAAAGGATTACAATGTTACTTTGTGTTTATCTTCTACTTTTTCCTTTTAAAATCATTCTGGGAAGATTAGAATAGAGAATAGAAAAATTATTTTAGAGCCAAGAAGATCTAGTTTCAAGTCCCACTTCTGACACATATTGATTCTATAGCACTAGACAAGTCACTTAATCCCATAATGCTTTGGGCAAACCTCTAAAATTATAAATTGCAGAGAACTGGAGCTCACTTATGAGCTCCCTATATCATTTAAAATCCAGGTCCAGTCCTTATTGCTATAATTATCTTTATAAATGTCCAAGAGGCAGTGTGCAATATTGGATAGAGTGTTTGAAACAGAAAAAAAATTAAGTTTAATCTCTAATCAGGTTTTATTTAATTGTAGTGACCTTCTGTGTTCTGGATATAGTACAAGATACTTGTGATATAAAGTAAAAGAATGAAAACAGTCTTTGTCCTCAAGAAACTTAGATTCTACTGAGTTGATTCAATATATAACCATATATATATAAATGTATAAAAAAATTCAGAAAGTAGTGCACTAAATAATTCTAATTTTTTAATTACATCTTCTATTTATTTACATGTTTCTTGTATTAGACTGTCAGCTCCTTAAGGGCAGGGAATGTCTTTGGTCCTTTTTTTTGTATTCCTAATGCTTAGTACAGTTCCCAGCATATAATAGGCATTTAATAAATGAGGATTCACTGAATATATTTTTCTTTCTTCTTATTCTTAGGAAAAAAAATGTGAATCATAGAATAAGAAGAAAGGAAAATATATTCACTGAATCCTCATTTAATATAATTCAATTGTACCAGATTTGGGGAGAAACCAGTTTAGAAAAGTAAAAGAGCATTTGCCTTTCTGAACATCATAGAAATTTATAAATATAGAATAATCCTTATACTTGTCTTTGTCAAAACCCCTATCAAGTACTACCTCCTAGGGAAATTTTTCTTGACTCCTCTCTTCATTCATTCATTCAATAAACATTTATTAAATGTCTATTATATTCCAGGAACTGTGCTAAATATTAGTTCTATCTCTGACACTCAAAGTGTGATCTTAGAAAATTTTAATTTAATTCTCATCAGCAAAATAAAGGAAGATGATTATTAAAGGCTAAGAAACCTCCCAGCTCTCAAATACTTTCAATTTATTCAATTCAATGTACAAATTACATCCAGGTCAAAGCTGAGAGCTCAGGACTTCATAATAGGTATTTGATATTTCTAAAATGAATATGAGTGGAAGAATTGATACATGAGTAATATAAGAATGACACAAACATAATAAATTAATCAATAAATGTTTATTAAGCACATAGTATATGCCTAGTACAGTGAAATATACATGTACAAGTGGGCAATAAGTTGCAATTCTTTGTTGACAAGAATTATTCTATTATTCCAAACTCTCTAATGGCCAACTATTCTAATATAAGTAAATTATTTAACTACCCTAAATTTTCAAATATACTTCTAAGTGGTATCTTCTTTGTGCAAGGTTTTGTGAAAGTCTTAATGGAGTTTTAAGCTACTGGAGCTTGAAAGTTTATTAAAACTCTTTTGATAGACGTCATATTTTTAAATGAATTTTTACTGATATCTTTTTGCATCACAATAATTTGTTGAGAAGAGCTAAGTCAATCATAGTTGATCATAATACAATGTTACTATTATTGTGTATAATGTTCTCTTGGTACTGCTCACTTCACTCAGCACCAGTTCACAGAAGTCTTTACAAGCTTTATTGAAATTCACCTGCTTATCATTTCTTATAGTACAATATAATTCCATTAAATTCATAATTTAAATTTAAATTCATAAATTTTTGTCAAGTAGTGTGTTCTTATTCCACAAGCTATATCTTTGGGTTTATCAAATTGTAGATAATGGTGATAATTGACTTCTTTGTTTTACTCTTGTGCATATGGGGAAGGTTTCTACTTTATCCCTATTGTAGATAATGCTTCCTGATGGCATTAGATAAATATCAGTTATTGAGGGAAGCTCCATTTATTCCTTTGCTCTGTAGTATTCTTAATAGGAATGGATGTTATATTTTGTCAAATGCACTTTTTTGCATCTACTGTAATAATCACATTATTTCTGTTAGTTTTATTTTTGATATGTCAATAATGCTGATAATTTTCCAGATATTAAAGTCAACCTGTATTCCTATAATAAATATAACCTAAACATAGTACATAATCATGTTGATAAACCATTGTAATCTCTTTGCTATTTCTTTTTTTTTAAGCTTTTTATTTGTATAACATATGTATGGTAGTTCCCCAACCTTGATCATTACAAAGCTTTCGAATACAAATTTTACCCCCAGTCCCCTCCCCTCCCCTAGATGGCAGGAAGTCCACTACATGTTAATAATGTTGAAATGCTTGAGAAGTTATGCAAGAAAAATCCTATCTACAAGAAAAAAAAAAGAATCAGAGAAAGGCAACACAATGCAAGCAAATGTCAATAGAGATCATGAAAATGTTACATTGTGGTCCATATTTCATGTCCCTCTTTCTGGGTGTATATGGTTTTCTTCAGTGAACAACTGGAACTGGTTTGAGACAATTCTTTATTGCAGAGAGCCATGTCCATCAGAATTGATCATCATGTAATACTGTCGTTGCTGTGCATGATGATCTCCTGGTTCTGCTCGTTTGACTCATGCATCAGTTCATGCAAGTCTCTCCAGGCCTCTCTGAAATCGTCTTGCTGGTCGTTTCTTACGGAACAATAATATACCATAACATTCATATACCATAATTTATTCAGCCACTCTCCAATTGATGGGCATCCCTTCAGTTTCCAGTTTCTAGCCACTACAAAAAGGGCTGCCACAAACATTCTTGCACATGTGGGTCCCTTTCCCTCCTCTAAGATCTTTTTGGGATATAGGCCCAGTAGAAACACTGCTGGGTCAAAGGGTATGCACAGTTTGACAACTTTTTGAGCATAGCTCCAAATTGCTCTCCAGAATGGTTGGATCTGTTCACAGTTCCACCAACAATGTATTAGTGTCCCAGCCCTCCCACATCCCCTCCAACATTCATCGTTATCTTTTCCTGTCATTTTAGCCAATCTGACAGGTGTATAGTGGTATCTCAGAGTTGTCTTAATTTGCATTTCTCTGATCAATAGTGATTTGGAGCAACTTTTCATATGACTAGAGATGGTTTTAATTTCATCATCTGAAAATTGTCTGTTCATATCCCTTGACCACTTATCTATTGAAGAGTGGCTTGAATTCTTATATATATAAGACAATTCTCTATATATTTTAGAAATGAGGCCTTTATCAGAACCATTAAATGTAAAGATGATTTCCCATTTAGATGCTTCCCTCCTAATCTTGTCTGCATTTGTTTTGTTTGTACAGAAACTTTTTAACTTAATATAGTCCAAATTATCCATCTGGTGTTCAATTAGGAGTTCCA
>JAJPUD010004519.1:103976-126876 GCA_023553655.1 Myrmecobius fasciatus
TTTAGTATAGATATTGCTACATTATCTATGGTACCCTTTAATAAAATATAGTTTCCTTCCTTATCTCTTTTGATTAGATCTATCTTGGCTTTTACTTGATCTGAGATAAGGATTGCTACCCCTGCTTTTTTTTGTTCACCTGAAGCATAATAGGTCCTGCTCCAGCCTTTTACCTTCATCCTATATGTGTCACTATGTTTTAGATGTGTTTCTTGTAGACAACATATTGTGGGATTCTGGTTTTTAATCCAGTCTGATATCCGCTTTCGCTTTATGTGAGAGTTCATCCCATTCACATTCACAGATAGAATACCTAATTCTTTATTTCCTGCCATCTTATTTACCCAAGTTATGTTTTCCCCTTTCCTTTCCCTATTTCTCCCTTCCCCCCACCTCAGTACTTTGCTTTTGATGACCCCTCCCCCAAACAATACTCCCCTTTCCTTTCCCCTTTCTCCCTACCCCCTCCTCAGTACTTTGCTTTTGATGACCCCCTCCCCCAAACAATAATCCACCCTTTAGATCCCCTCCCCCTGTTTTTACTCCTTTCCCCTGATTCTTCTATTTTCCCTTCTATTAGTTTGTCCCTTACTTTTCCTCCTTTCCCTCCCACTTCCCTCTAGCAACAGACAAGTTTCTATGTGAAATCAAATGTCTGATATACACTTTTAGAGCCCAACCTGATGAGAGTAAGATTTACACAGTGCTCGTCTCCCTCCCCTCTTTCTCTCAATTATATTAGGTTTTCTTTGCCTCTTCAAGTGGTTTTACCTTGTTTTTACCTCCTTTTTTTTTAGATCTTATTTTACCACTTTTTCCCTCTTTTCCCCAGTATGACAACCTTTTCCCCTCTAGTTCTCTTTTTCATATTATCAAAGTAATATTTAGTTAATTACACCCCCAAACTTTGAGTATCCCCCTAGTAAAAATAAAGTTCTCAAGAGTCCTTTCCTTTTTACCTTTTTATGCATCTCTTGAGTTCTGTGTTTGGGTGTCGAATTTTTTGTTCAGATCCGGTCTTTTCATTAGAAATAGGTGAAATTCACCTATATCATTGAATGACTATCTTCTTCCCTGGAGGATAATGCTCATTCTAGCTGGATAGGTTATTCTTGGCTGTAATCCAAGTTCCTTTGCCCTTTGCAATATCTGGTTCCAGGCCCTTCGATCCTTCAGTGTGGAAGCTGACAGATCCTGACAGATTCTAATTATTGATCCTCGGTATTTGAATTGTTTCTTTCTAGCTGCTAGCAGAATCTGTTCCTTGGTGCTATAGTCCTGAAATTTAGCCACGTTATTCCTTGGGGTTTTAATTTTGGGGTCTCTTTCAGGAGGTGATCGGTGAATTCTTTCAATGGTGATTTTGCCCTTTGATTCTACAATCTCAGGGCAGTTTTCTTTCAGGATTTCCTGGAAGATAGTGTTTAGATTCTTTTTTTGATCATGGTTTTCAGGAAGTCCAATAATCCTTAGATTGTCTCTCCTAGATCTATTTCCTAAGTCAGTTGTTTTTCCTAGGAGATATTTCATATTTTCTTCTAATTTTTTTGATTTTGGTTGACTGATTCTTGAAGTCTTATTGAGTCATTCACTTGCATTTGTTCAATTCTTATTTTTAAAGTGTTGTTTTCTTCAGTTACCTTTTTAAGATCCTTTTGTAACTGGCCAATTTGTTCACTGCACTCTTTTTCCACTTCACTAATTTTATTTTTTAATAAATTGGTGTCTTTTTCATATCTCTTTTGCAGAGCATCATATCCTTCTTGCAAGATATTGTATCCTTCTTGCACTGATTTCAGTTTATTTTCCCATTTATCCTCCAGGTCTCTTTTGAGGTTCTTTATGCAGTCTTCCAGAAAGGCCTTTTGAAACGGGGACCAGTGATGGTCGTTGCTGTTTTTTTCTGGATTTTTGTCTAAAGAAACCTCTGTATCTGAGGTCGTTTCTTTGCCTTGATAAAAGCTGTCTATGGTGAGAGCTCTCTTTTGCTTCTTCATCATTTTTTTTTTTAGACAGAGTGGATATCTCTTTAAGGTAGGGGAAAAAAAAAAAAACCTCGGCTGAAGACGCTTTGCCCTGGGGCATTTCGGTGAGTTGACTTAAGGTGCTGGGCCGGTGGGGGCTAGGACTAAGTCCGAATTACTCCTTAAACAAGGCAAGTCTGCCAGAACACCTGTCCCCAATCAGGGCAGAGTGTCCCGAGTGCCTCAGATAAACTCCAGTTGTTTGGAATTTGGAATTTGGAGTTTGGAATTTCTTCCAAGATGAGCCGAGCTGAGTCCCACCCTCACTTCCGGCCTGCACAGTTGTCGTCTATTTATCTCTCTGTCCGAGTCCGACTAACCTGATATGAAGTTCTCCAGAGAGCCGTGCCCAAATATTTCTGAGTTCGTTGACTTCAAGATCAGTTCAGAGGCTTATTTTATTGTTGATTTGAGAGAAGATCGGAGGAGATGCAGAAAGTCACATTTTCACTCTGCCATCTTGGCTCCGCCCCAATCTCTTTGCTATTTCAAAAAGTGATAGTACTAATTAGGGAAATTTGTCTTTAATTTTCTTTCTCTGATTTGGCTCTTCCTTGTTTAGTTATCAGCACCATATTTGTGTCATAAAAGAAATCTGATAAAACTTTTTCCACCTATTTTTCCAAATAGTTTATATATTATTGGAATGAATTGTTCCTTAAATTTTTGGTTTAACCACCTCCAACTGTTCACTGAAGAAAGCCATATACACCCAGAGAGAGGGATGTGAAATGTGGACCACAACATAACATTCTCATACTCCTTGATTGATGTTTGCTTACATTGTGTTTCCTTTATCTGATATATCGTTTGTGTAGATAAGATTTTTCTTGCACAACAATGATAAGTTTGGAAATATGTATACATATATTCGATTTGCCAATATTTTAACATAATTAACATGTAGTGGATATCCTGCCATCTAGGGAAGGGGTGGGGAAGTTGGGGGGAAAAATTTTGTAACGGAAAGCTATGTAAGGGTTATTGTTGAAGAATTACCCACACATATGTTATGCAAATAAAATAAAATTTAAAAAAAAATTTGGTTTAATTCACTTGTGAATATCTTTGACCCTCCAGATTTTTGCCTAGGGAGCTTCATAATGGCTGCTTCAATTTCTTCTTTTAATGGCCTAATTAAAGTATTATATTTCCTGTGCTATTAATCTGGGAAATTAGTATTTTGTAAATATTTATCCACTTCACTTAGATTATCAGATATTTTAGCATACATTTTGAGTAAAATATCTCTTAATTCTAACTTTGATTTTCTCTTCCTTGCTGGTGAAATCACCCTTTTCATTTTTGATACTGATTATTTGGTTTTCTTCTTTCATTTTTAAAATCAAATTAACCCAAGGTTTATCTTGTATTGTTTTTTTTTTTCTTTACAAAAGAAACTTTTAAGCTTTATTTATTAGTTCAATAGCTTTTATGCTTTCAATTTTATGAATCTTTTCTTGAGTTTCAGAATGTCTAATTTGGTATTTAATTGGAAATTTTCAATCTGTTATTTTGTTTTTGGCAAGACAGTTGGGGTTAAGTGACTTGCTTAGGTCACATAGCTGTTCAAATGTTAAGTGTCTGAGGCCAGAACTCAGGTCCTCCTGATTTCAGGTCTGGTGCTCTATCCACTGTGCCATCCAGTTGCCTGAAATGTGTTCTTTTTATAGCTTTTTAATTGCATTTCCAATTAGTTGATCTGCTCTTTCTCTATTTTATTCATGTAAACATTTAGAGAAATACAATTTTCCCTAAGTATGATTTTTGTTGCATTCCACAAATCTTGATATGTTGTCTTATTTTTATTTTCTTTGGTGAAATCATTGTGTCTATGATTTGTTCCCTGACCCATTAATCCTCTGGGATTAGCTTTAATTTAGTTTCTAATTAATTCTTAGCATTTTCTGATGGCTCTTTGTTACATATAATTTTATTGTATCATGATCTTAAAAGGATGTTTTTAATATTTCTGCCTTTCTGCATTTGATTGTGTGGATTTTGTGCCTTAATACATGGTCAGTTTTTGTAGTTGCTATATGCTGATGAGAAAAAGTTATATTCTTTTCTATCCCCATTCAATTTTCTCCAGATGTCTATCATATTTAACTTTCCTAAACTTTTATTTATGTCCTTAACTTCTTTCTTATTTATTTTCTGCTTAGATATATTAAGTTCTGAGGGGGGGTAGTTGAAATTACCTATTAATATAGTTTCATTTTCTATTTATTTTTATAACTGGCTTACATTGTCCTTTAAGGATCTGAATGATATACACTTCTCTGTGGTATTTTTTTAGCAAGATATAATGTTCTTCCTTATCTCTTTTAATGAGACTTATTTTTCCTTTTGCTTTCTCTGAAATCAAAATAGCTATGGCTGTTTGTTGTTGTGATCTAGCCTTTTATCTTTACTCTGTGTGTGTTGTTCTGAGTGTAAATAGTAGTCATGCATGCTTTGCCCAGAAATTCTGAAGGATTTCCCTTCCCAGTTCCATTTATCTAGCTAGCTAGCTAGCTAGCTAGCTAGCTATCTGTCTGTCTGTCTGTCTATGTATCTGTGTCTATTTGTTTATTTATTTAAATTTTTCTTTTTCTTTTTTTTTTTTTGGACTGGATGAAAGAGGAGATCCTTTGTTACTAAATTGCTACCTAAATTTAATTGCTGAATGCATAATCACTTAAACTGACTCCTCTTGAAGACCTTAGGTTTAAAAAGGCCAAATTCTTCCATTTCATCGGGGCCATCTTCAGTTACCTTGAACTATATGTTGCTACTGAACTCAATTGGTTCTGTAGGGGAAAGAGGCATGTGACCTTGCACAGCCATCCCCATTTAAATCTAATTTGCTTGCATGTCTTAGTTTCACCTCCCAGATATCATGGTCCTCTTTGAGAATGAAGGACTAACAAAAATTAAGGATCTCTGTTTCAAGTGTATTTCATATGAACAAAACATCATAGGACTCTGGTTTTTAATCCACCCTGATATTCACTTTCATTTTATGGGAATGTTCATCCCATTCACATTCACAGTTGTAAAAGTGTAACTCCCTCTATCCTATTTCTCCCTTGTTCATATTTTTATCTCTCCTTTCATTATGCTCCTTTTCACCAATGTTTTGCTTCTGACCATCACCTTCCTTAATCTGCCTTTCCTTCCATTAAGCCCCTTCCCTTTTCTTTCCCCTTTTCTCTCATAATTCCTTATGAGTTAAGATCGATTTCTCTACCCAACTGAATATGTATTTAATAACATCAATTATTATGAAAATAAGAATCAAAAATGTTCATTCCCTCCTTTTTGCCTTTTACTGTAATATTCTTTTAGGCCTCTCCATGTGTTGTAATTTAGCTCATATTGTCTCACCCTTTCTCCTTCTCCCACTAGAATCCTTTTTTCACCTTTAAATTATTTTTTAAACATTCAACTTATATCACATTCTCTGTCTAAATATACTACTAACTGTCCTAATAGAGATATAGGTCTTAAGAGTTACAAGAATCATTTTCTTATGTAGGGATGTAAACAGTTTAACCTTTTTGAAAATTATAGGGTTTTTTTTCTTTCCCATTTAGCTTTCTATGCTTCTCTTAATTGATATTTGAAGATCAAATTTTCCTTTTAGTTATGGTCTTTTCATCAGGAAAGTTTGAAAGTCCCCAATTTCACTGAATATTTTTCTTTTCCTCTGCTTGATTTTATTACACAGTTAATTCTTTGTTGAAATCCAAACTCTTTTCCCTTTTGGGATACCATATTCCAAGCACTCCAGCCATTGTATGTAGAAGCTGTTAAGTCATAGGTAATTCTAACTGTGAATCCTATATTATATTTGTTTCTTTCTGGTTGCTTTCAGTATTTTCTCCTTGAATTGGTAGTTTTGGAATTTGGCTACAATGTTTATGGGAGTTTTCATTTTGGGATTAATTTTAGGAAATGACTGGTAGATTCTTTCCTTGACTATTTTATCCGATGGTTCTAGGAATTAGCTATCAGGGCATTTTCCCTGATAATTTCTTGAAAAATACTGTCTAGATTATTTTCTTATCGTTATTTTAATATTATTATTAATTATGGCTTTCAGTTAGTGCAATAACTCTTAAATTATCTCTCCTGAATATTCACTTGTGCTGGGCTGAAGATCTGACATCTGATCTACTATGCTTCTGACCTGCTAAACTAGAACAATGGGGCTTCAGTTGCTTATCTGTGCTGTGGTTAGGAGTCTCCCATTGGCTTTTCAGGACAACATCTGTGCTGAGCAGCACTCTCCCATTGTCCCTATTAGCCAGATGAGACATCTTTCCTGAAGTTCTTCTAAGTTACCTTGGGCTAGAAAATTGTTTCATTCCATTTTTTTGTAGATTCTATCACTCCAAAATTCTTTTAGAATCTTTATTTAACATTGTTTTCAAGGGAAATTGGAGAAGAGAAATATAAAGAGTTTTAAATTAATTTTAAAGGAAATGATGGGGACAAATGAAAAGAGTGGAGAGGGTACATTAAAAAGAAAAGAATTATGTTTCTGGAGCCCAAGAACCCAAATTCAAACTAGAGCTTAACCATTGACTACCTGTGTGATATCAATCAAGTCATTTTTACCTTTCTAGGCCTTATTGACCACATTTATAAAATGAATATGTGCTCAACAACCACTAATATTCCTTTCACTCTAACTCTGTGATCCTAGGATACTATAACTCCTCTAAGACATTTCTTCCCATTCTTCCATAGTATCAAATTTATGAGAGTCTTATGGTCTTGTGCACTGGTCAGGGTACATATGACATAATATCCATTGAGAAATGATTTGATCAGGTTTATGTTTATTTCTGGTTATCATATCTTTAGAAGATTCTGATTGTTGAGGTCAGGATAGAATAAAAGTAGAAGCCACATAATATGAGAATATATTGTGCAAATTTTGCATTTTATCCTGAAGAAAAAAGATCTCAGAGGAAATATTATAGGTATGAATGACTTTCCCATGAAAGGATAATCACATTTATTTATCTTGACCTTAGATTGTTACTAGAACAAAGTCAGTGGAAATTACAAGGGGTCAGATTCATATAAGGAGGCCCTTCCCTAAACAATGGAGCTGTTTAAAGCAAAACAAAACCAAAAAATGGAATATTCTGCCTTGAGAGAGAAAGAGTTTCTGGAAAGGTTGGAGGACCATCTGTGAGGGATGCTTTGTAAAGGATTCTTGCTTGGGTGGGAGGTTAGCTTTGCTCACCCCTGAGATTCCTTTCAACTAAAATAATCCTCAGTTCTATGATTAATGAAAAGAAATCCTCTTCTAAATTACAACACACCAAAAGGCAAAACGAGCAATCGAAAGGGAAAGTTGTTTGGGTCCATGCCAGAATGACTCAGCATCTCCAGGGGAGCACCACAGGGAGGAAAGGAAAGGATGTCTCTGGAACCATAGCTGGACAGGTAACAAAAAGCAAGTCAGAGGAGAATAATTATCAATGGAGTTTGCTAAAATCAAGGAAATCAGCTGTAGGGGCCGCAAAATAGTCTTACTCCACACCATCCTGGACAACTCATCCCAGTCCCTACCCCCCAGTGGATTCCCCTGCTCAAGATCTGACGTAAATTGGTTCCTTACCATGGCAAACTGCCCACAGATTTCTGGGAAGTATGTTTTAACAGGAGGCGTGCCAGGACTGTAGTCGGCAGTGCTTCTGTGTAGCCTAGAATGCAGGATGTAATTAGGGACACTGAGATCCCTGAAGCTATGGGCCAGGAATTTTTTTTTTTTTTAGAATTTGTAACTGTAGAAAAGAAACTTCCCCACAAAGGTCTTATTAGCTTGGATGTGTGTGGCCCCAGTTATCTCTGTCTGCTTATGATAATAATTCCATTAATTCCATTCTGCACTTTCATCTTTGTCCATTGTTTTTAGGCTCCCTATTCTTTGGATACAGAGATTAAATATTACTTTTCCCCTTCATTTTGATTCTTAGAAGAGATTATTTTGATCTATCTATCTATTTTTTCTCTCTTTGTCTCTGTCTCTATGTCTCTCTCTTTCTCTCTGTATCTGCTTCTCTCTCTCTCTCTCTCTCTCTCTCTCTCTCTCTCTCTCTCTGTGTGTGTGTGTGTGTGTGTGTGTGTTCTCTATCTGTGTCTCTCTATTTCTCTCTCTGTGTATGTTTCTCTGTCTCTCTGACTCCCTATCTCTGTCCCTCTCTCTTTGTCTCTCTGTCTCTGTCTTTCTCTGAATTTATTTTTTCTCTGTCTCTTGTGTCTGTCTCTGTTTCAGTGTGTGTTTCTGTCTCCATCTTTCTGTCTCTTTTTCTGTCTTCTCTGTCTCTCTCTCTCTCAGTATGTCTTGGTCACTCTGTCTCTCTCAGTCTCTCTGTCTTTGTCTCTGTCTCTGTCTCTTTCTCCATCTCAGGCTCTGTCTCTCTCTGTCTCTGAGACTCTGTTTCTCTGTGTCTCTGTGTGTATATCTGTCTCTATCCCTCTCTCTCTGTGTATGTGTGTGTGTGTGTGTTTGTTCATATCTCTCCCCTGTCCCCAAGTTCATATTCCAAAATAATGGCTCAAAGAGGTTACTTAGCTATATCACCAGGCAAGCTCTTGGGCATACTAACCTTAATAACTTATCACACATATTCAAGTTTTTAAAGTGTTTTTTCCCAACTGGTTACATGGCACCATTTAGATAAGCACTTTAAGGATTTCACAAAGTACTCTTTTCATTATAACGTAGGAAATTACTAGTTTTTAAGAACTCCATTTGTAGCAGTCCAAAATCTAGAGGTTGGGAATAAGATGAACTTTTTCCCTACAATTAGCCCTCATTTTGTCCTCATAACACTTATTGTGATATATAGACCCCATATGACAATGGGAATCACATAATATCAGGTATAATAGATCTCAGAAACCAGTTTATCCAATCCATACTACAGCAAGATTTCATTTACATTCTACATGTCTAATGATCATTTAACTATTGATGAAAAATCTCCAGTGAATGAGGAGTAGGAGAGTGGGAGAGAACCCCAAACTACCTAAAGCAACCCATTCTATGTGTCAAGGGAAATTTCCTAGCAATTTGAGCTATCACTTTCTGTTTGGAAACTTTCAGTAGATCACCTTTGATAAACGAACTATTTAGCTTGTCATTAAGAGGTTACTTTATCATAAACTCTGCCCAACTCCATACTTTTTTATATTCCAATTAAACTGGACAGCTATATCTTCTCTGATTTTGTCCTATCTTTTTGATTTCCTGCATTCCCACAAAACATCCATAGCCTATAAGTGAAGGTTAATTAGCTTCTCTATAATAGACTTGGTTTTGGCTCTGAAAGTATGATAGCTCTCCCCTTTTTGAGCATTCCCATGGCTCAGTTTTCTTAGCTCTAAAAAGGATATAAGAACATCACAGGAATCACAAAGGGAAGCTAAACCACACTTTTGCACCCCTTAGTTGGAGATTTTGCAAAATCAAATCAAAGATGTGTGGCCAAGGTTTTTTGTTTTTTGTTGCTGTTGTTGTTGTTTTGTTTGCTTGTTTGGGTTTTTTTTTGCCCAGGCTAATTTTTTAAATATGAGTTTGGCCTTACATTTGTATTTTTGACAATTTTTCTGATTTTGGTTCCATGCAAAGATATAAATTTGGAGGTACTCTCTACAGGTATCAAACCCACATTTCTCAATAAAGCTAATCAAGGTTTCTGAATCATTATATTTAAGGAAGACAGCAAAATTTGTTCTGATTCAGGCTAAACTTTGAGTATCCTACTTCTCTGCAAACTTAGCCAACAATCGCAAAGGTATTTTGAAAATGGCCTTCAGGGCTTCCCAGCATTGTAGTAAAAATACATGACCCATTTATCTTTGGTCACATTTATCTCCAAAAGTATTCCTTTCTACATATGGACTCAGTCTCTTTACTAGCCTCTTTTCTCTGAACTTTACCAGGATGTTACCATCTTCACCCTCTCACATGTAATGCAAAAGTGTGCAAAGGAAAACCAATAAATATGAACTAATAAACCAAGCTGATTTTACCTGCAACAAATCTATGGTGTCAAACTTCAGCTAAACAATATCTGCTACCTAGCTGTCCTTCTACTTAACTTTCTTAGATTTTTATATCATTTCCTCTATTGACTTCCTACTCCTACCTATAGTTTGGGTAGAGACCCAAACTATACTTTCAAACTGATATATCCAAAAGATGAATTAGTCACCTATGTCTATGAGAAGACTGGGTCTATACAGTATGAATTTCCTCTTTCTGACTACACCATTCCTTAAGATATCTCAACATCCTGTCTTTCCCTCTGTTCATAGATTTAGTGGACCCACTACAGCAAGGCTGTCCTTTCTAATTATGCCCTATTATTATAATTCTACCTCTAGCTGTCATTTCTTCCCTCTTATGAATATAGAGATCATATGTTTCTACATATAGAAGTGATCTCAAAGACATCTAGTGCAACCCCCTCATTTTAAAGAGACCTAAGAAGCCTGAGTAGGTTACCTAAGATAACACAAGAACTAAGTGGCAAATTCAGAATTTGAACCCAGGTTCTCTAACCCTTTCAGCTCTTTCTTCCATCATGCCTCCCAAAAAATATTTCAATGTCTCTCATTTTGCCTCAATCATTAAACATTTGTTAAGGTGCAAATAATGTGCTAAGCTTTGGGGATACAAAGAAAGGCAAAAAAAAATGTTTCTCAAGTAGCTCATAGAATAAATGGAGGAAACAACTTAGAACATCTATATGCAAGAAGCTATGTACAGGATAAATAGAAATAATCAACAGAGAAGAGATTCTCTGTCTCTGTCTATGTTTCTCTCTTTCTCTCTCTCTTTTCATTTCCCTCTGTATCTTGCCTCCTTATTCTTTTTAATAATACTTTTGATTGCCATCTGTCTATGGGGGAGGAAAGAGGGTTGGGAACAAAGTATAATTCAGGCCCACAAAGAGTGAAAAATCACACTTTTACATGAGGACTTGGTAGACTGAGCTCTCTAATCCCCCTCTTCACCAGTTTCCTAAACTGAACAATATCATTTTGGAGATTATCTGAAATTACACATGCAAACAATTTGAAGGCTCTCTTAAAGCATTCTTCTACTGGCTATATTGGCAGCTCTATTGGTAGCTCCCATATTATCCCTTCCCCCTGTTTCCATTGAATCCTTTGAGCATTTTTCTGTGCAGTGGAAAGACATCCACATGTAGAACCTGAAAATTTATGTCCAAATCGTATCTCTGCACTTGATATCTGCATGACTGTAGGTAAATGACTAATTCTCTGAACCTAGTTCCTTCATCTATAAAAAAAGGATTGTCCTAGAAAAGATGAAATTCTAGTCTAACTCTAAATCTAGGATTCTAGGATTTTTCTTTCAGATTTCTTCAATTTCTTGCTGATAATTGAAACTAAGTTCCCCCCCCCCAAAAAAAATCCCATGTCCTTTGGCAGCCTCTGAACTAATTCTTTTCCTACACAGGCAAAGAGAAGGAATTAAAGGCCAAGAATTCTTCTTTTTATTAAAGTTTTTTATTTGTATAACAGATGTATCAGTAGTTTGCCAGCATTGATCTTTACAAAGCTTTCCATTACAAATTTTACCCCCAGTCCCCTCCCCTCCCCCAGATGGCAGGAAGTCCACTACATGTTAATAATGTTGAAATGCTTGAGAAGTTATGCAAGAAAAATCCTATCTACAAGAAAAAACAAAGAAAATCAGAGAAAGGCAACACAATGTAAGCAAACATCAATAAAGATCATGAAAATGTTACGTTGTGGTCCATATTTCATATCCCTCTCTCTGGGTGTATATGGTTTTCTTCAATGAACAACTGGAACTGGTTTGAGACAATTATTTGTTGCAGAGAGCCATGTCCATCAGAATTGATCATCATGTAATACTGTTGTTGCTGTGTTTAATGATCTCCTGGTTCTGCTCATTTCACTCAGCATGAGTTCATGCAAGTCTCTCCAGGCCTCTCTGAAAACGTCCTACTGGTTGTTTCTTACAAACCAATAATATTCCATAACATTCATATACCATAATTCATTCAGCCATTCTCCAATTGATGGGCATCCCTTTGGTTTCCAGTTTCTAGCCACTACAAAAAGGACTGCCACAAACATTCTTGCACATGTGGGGCCCTTTCCCTCCTCTAAGATCTCTTTGGGATATAGGCCCAATAGAAACACTGCTTGGTCAAAGGGTATGCACAGTTTGATAACTTTTTGAGCATAGCTCCAAACTGCTCTCCAGAATGGTTGGATCCATTCACAGTTCCACCAACAATGTATTAGTGTCCCAGTTTTCCCATATCCCCTCCAACATTCATCATTATCTTTTCCTGTCATTGTAGCCAATCTGACAGGTATGGAGTGGTACCTCAGAGTTGTCCTAATTTGCATTTCTCTAATCAATAGTGATTTGGAGCAACTTTTCATATGACTGGAGATAGTTTTAATTTCATCATCTGAAAATTGTCTGTTCATATCCCTTGATCACTTATCTATTGAAGAGTGGCTTGAATTCTTATAAATATGAGACAATTCTCTATATATTTTAGAAATGAGGCCTTTATCAGAACCATTAAATGTAAAGATGATTTCCCAGTTTGATGCTTCCCTCCTAATCATGTCTACATTAGTTTTATTTGTACGGAAATTATCTATCTAGTGTTCAATTAGGAGTTCCAGACCTTCTTTGGACATAAATTTATTCCATCTCCACAGGTCTGAGAGGTAAACTATACTACATTCCTCTAATTTGCTTACAATATCACTCTTTATATCTAGATCATGAACCTATTTAGATCTTATCTTGGTATGTGGTGTTATATATGGATCAAGCCCTAATTTCTTCCACACTAGTTTCCAATTTTCCCAGCAGTTTTTGCTGAATAGTGAGTACTTATCCCAAAATCTGGGATCGTTGGGTTTATCAAACCCTAAATTATTAAAGTTATTGCCGAGATTGCCTGATAACATCGTATGCCACTGATCGACTGCTCTATTTCTTATCCAGTACCAAATGGTTTTGATAACCATTGTTTCATATTACAATTTTAGATCTGGTACAGCAAGGCCACCTTCATCTGCCTTTTTTTTTCATTAATCCCCTTGAAATCCTTGACCTTTTATTCTTCCAAATGAACTTTACTACTATTTTTTTCTAGATCTGTAAAATAATTTCTTGGGAGTTTGATTGGTATGGCACTAAATAAGTAGATTAGTTTGGGTAGTATTGCCATTTTTATTATGTTTGCTTTACCTACCCATGAGCACTTAATGTTTTTCCAATTGATTAGGTCTTATTTTGTTTGTATGGAAAGTGTTTTGTAGTTTAGTTCATATAGTTTCTGACTTTTCCTTGGCAGATAGATTCCCAAATATTTTATCCTATCATCCATTATTTGGAATGGAATTTCTTTTTGTATCTCTTACTGCTGAATTTTGTTGGTAATATATAAAAATGCTGATGATTTATGTGGATTAATTTTGAATCCTGCCACTTTTTAGAGAAATGCAAATTAAGACAACTCTGAGATACCACTGCACACCTGTCAGATTGGCTAAAATGACAGGAAAAGATAACGATGAATGTTGGAGGGGATGTGGGAGGGCTGGGACACTAATACATTGTTGGTGGAACTGTGAACGGATCCAACCATTCTGGAGAGCAATTTGGAGCTATGCTCAAAAAGTTGTCAAACTGTGCATGCCCTTTGACCCAGTAGTGTTTCTACTGGGCCTATATCCCAAAGAGATCTTAGAGGAGGGAAAGGGACCCACATGTGCAAGAATGTTTGTGGCAGCCCTTTTTGTAGTGGCTAGAAACTGGAAACTGAAGGGATGCCCATCAATTGGAGAGTGGCTGAATAAATTATGGTATATGAATGTTGTGGAATATTATTGTTCTGTGAGAAACGACCAGCAGGACGATTTCAGAGAGGCCTGGAGAGACTTGCATGAACTGATGCTGAGTGAAACGAGCAGAACCAGGAGATCATCATGCACAGCAACAACAGTATTACATGATGATCAATTCTGATGGACATGGCTCTCTGCAATAAAGAATTGTCTCAAACCAGTTCCAGTTGTTCACTGAAGAAAAACATATACACCCAGAAAGAGGGACATGAAATATGGACCACAACGTAACATTTTCATGATCTCTATTGACATTTGCTTGCATTGTGTTGCCTTTCTCTGATTCTTTTTTTTTTCTTGTAGATAGGATTTTTCTTGCATAACTTCTCAAGCATTTCAACATTATTAACATGTAGTGGACTTTCTGCCATCTGGGGGAGGGGAGGGGACTGGGGGTAAAATTTGTATTGGAAAGCTTTGTAAAGATCAAGGTTGGGGAAGTACCCATACATATGTTATACAAATAAAAAGCTTAAAAAAAAAGAATTCACATGTAAATCGATCTGGCCCTGGAGATTTTTTCTTAGGGAGTTGGTTAATAGCTTGTTCTATTTCTTTTTCTAATATGGGGCTATTTAAATAATTTATATTCTCTTCTGTTAACCTGGGCAATCTATATTTTTGTAGATATGCCTCCATTTCATTTAGATTATCAAACTTACTGGCATAAAGTTGGGCAAAGTAACTCCTAATTATTGCTCTAATTTCCTCTTCATTGGAGGAAAGTTCTCCCTTATCATTCTTGAGACTAACAATTTGATTTTCCTCTTTCCTTTTTCTTACCAAATTAACTAAAGGCTTATCTATTTTGTTGGTTTTTTCATAAAACCAACTCAGTTTTATTTATTAATTCAATAGTTTTATTATTTTCAATTTTATTAATTTCCCCTTTTATTTTTAGAATTTCCAATTTGGTATTTAATTGAGGGTTTTTAATTTGTTCTTTTTCTAGTTTTTTTTTTAATAATAAGCTAAATTTCTTGATGTTTTCTTTCTCTATTTTATGCAAGTAAGCATCTAGAGATATAAAATTGCCCCTTATAACCATTTTGGCCATATCCCACAAACTTTGGTATGTTGTCTCATTAATGTCATTCTCCTGGATGAAATTATTGATTGTGTCTATGATTTGCTCTTTTTAATTTCCAATTAAATTGTGTGATTCTAATTATTGATCCTCAGTATTTGAATTGTTTCTTTCTAGCTGGTAGCAGAATCTTTTCCTTGGCGAGATATTCCTGAAATTTAGCCACGATATTCCTTGAGGTTTTAATTTTGGGGTCTCTTTCAGGAGGTGATTGGTGAATTCTTTCAATGGTGATTTTGCCTTCTGATTCTACAATCTCAGGGCAGTTTTCTTTCAGGATTTCCTGGAAGATAGTGTTTACATTCTTTTTTTCATCATGGCTTTCAGGAAGTCCAATAATCCTTAGATTGTCTCTCCTAGATCTATTTTCCAAGTCAGTTGTTTTTCCTAGGAGATATTTCATATTTTCTTGTAATTTTTCATTTTTTGTTTTTGTTTGACTGATTCTTGAAATCTTATTGAGTCATTCACTTGCATTTGTTCAATTCTTATTTTTAAAGTGTTTTCTTCAGTTACCTTTTTAAGCTCCTTTTGTAACTGGCCAATTGAATTTTTTTGTTCATTGCACTCTTTTTCCACTTCACTAATTTTATTTTTCAATAGATTGGTGTCTTTTTCATATCTCTTTTGCAAGGCATCATATACTTCTTGCATTGATTTCAATTTATTTTCCCATTTATCCTCCAGCTCTCTTTTGAGGTTCTTTGTGCAATCTTCCAGAAAGGCCTTTTGAAAAAGGGACCAGTGACGGTCCTTAATCACTTCCTCTGGAATTTTGTCTAAAGGAACCTCAGGATGTGGGGTCATCCCTTCTTTCTCTCGTTAAAAGCTGTCTATGGTGAGAGCTCTCTTTTGCTTCTTCATTTTTTTTTTTTAGACAACGTGGACGTTTTTTTAAGGTGGGGAAAAAAAAACAGCGATTGAAGTTCTTTGCCCTGGGGCACTTCAGTGAATTAACTTTAGGTGCTGGGCCATTGGGGGCTAGGACTAAGTCCGAATTACTCCTTAAACAAGGCAAGTCTGCCAGAACACCTGCCCCCACTCAGGGCAGAGTGTCCCCAGTGCTTCAGATAAACTCCCGGTGTTTGGAGTTTGGAGTTTGTAGTTTCTGCCACAATGAGCTGAGCTGAGTCCCACCCTCACTTCCGGCCTACCCCATTGTTTATCCCTCTGTCCGAGTTATACAAACCTGATGTGAAGTTCTTCAGAGATATCAGCAAGCAGTGTCCAAATATTTCTGGATTTGTTGACTTGAAGATCAGTTCAGAGGCTTATTTTATTGTTGATTTGAGAGAAGATTGGAGAAGGACGAAGAGTCACCTTTTCACTCCACCATCTTTAAATTTCAACTTTTATTTTGATTTGTCAACTTTTTGAACTTTTTAATTTGGTCTAATTTTAAATAATATTCTCTTCTGATGCATCAGGATAAAGTACTTTTGAAGAAAAACCTTTAGGATAATGAAAAATATAGCATAAGAATGAATATCAGTTTAAATGGCAGAAAAAAGATAATGAATAAAAATCAATATCCAGAAAGTACAATTCACCATATTAATCATTGTGTTTCACAGTATCTGTAGTTAAAGGAGAAAAAAGAATTCACCAAAAAGATTTCTTGTATCATCTCATCAGGTTTCTTACAAAACTGCTGTGTAGAAAGTTTCATTGAGTAAGAGAAATAGTATGAATTGAAACTATTAATATGAGCAAAATATTCATGGGCAAATCATATGAGTAGTAGGTTCAAATGCTTTCCCTTCTAAATAATATTGTGAAGAAGAATGTTGTCCATATGTTTGAAGATATTTTCAATCAGTCTTAAGACCAAAATCTTCATAATTGCATTGCAAGTGAAAGTGGCAGCAGATGTAGTAAAATGCTTATTTGATTTTATATGTATGTTATGTTAAAATTAATATGAGAGAAGATTGGTTACTTTGTAAGACTGTATAGTAATATCACTTCAAGTGAAATTTTCAATATATAATTGGCATTTTATAAAATAATAGATTTATAATGTGACAAAGTTGTATTGGATTCTGAACTGAGAGAGTTCAATCAATATCAGGAAGAAATGCAGGTTTCTATGGTCTATTTAAAATGTGGCCCATTATATGATTTGCTTTATAAGCAATTATTTACATCAACAAATATGATTGAAGTGACATTACAACATTTTTTTAATTTTTTCTTGCTATTTTTGTATTATATGGGAGTAGAATATGGTTACTTTTATATTATTTGAAAACTCCCTGAATTTCTTTTGCCATGATAATTCATGAGGTTGATATGTTTATAAAATGAAAATTTACCTAATAATAACACATATGATACAAATTCATTTAAGCACAAAATATTTCTTTGAAATTTAAATGTTCCCATTATATGCATCATCTATATATATATATACATGTATATATATTTATCTATATGAATATATAAATACATACATGTATATAGCATCTGTTGAAACTTGAATTTCTGTATTTTTATACAAACACAAATATATTTTAAAATGTTTGATATATACATATATCAAAAACATAAATATACAAATTTATGGTATATAAATATGAGTATATGTAATATGAGGCATCAAATACAAGATATATTTGTATATAAAATCCAAATATGAAAATTTTTAAAAAACTTGTCACAAATTAATTCGCTTCATCTATAAATATACACATGATATGTGTATATCACACACATATAGGAAGTCCTAAAATTAAGGATCTGAGAAGAAAAGTAATTAAGGAAAAGCAAAAATAAATATACTTCTTTACTGGTTTAAAACAATTACCCTGGCAAGTTAAATAGAACAAAGTAGTAGCCTCATTAATTACTAGCAGAAATTGTCATTTTATTTTAAAGATCTAGATATTTCTGAATATGAGTGTATAAAGAGCTCTATAACTAAAGGCAAATATTATATAATTCATCTTACTCTTTCTCAACAAGAATGATTCATAGATATATCTTACAGTTAATATCTTAAAGCAAATCTTTAAACCTGAAAGTCTGCTGTATTTTAGATATGAGTATATCAAGAATTTATCAATGTTATATACATTTTACTGTCATTTGTGGCATATTTGTGTGAAAGTGTCTTCTGATATAATTGATATTCAAAAAATATCCATACTGATTAATTTTGGAAGGAAATTATGAGTAATGAAATTATCAATGACATCACATTTTGAGAACCTCTGTGCCTTGAAATAAGCCCAGTCATCATCACATTAATAAAATGATTGATATGGTTATTAATTGTTAAGGAATAAATAGGGAAATTATACATTATTTCTATCTATAAGTAATAGCTGTCCCAGTACTTTGTTGTTCCTAATATTTATTTGTATTGTAATAAATTATTTTTCATTTCAATAAAATATAGGATAATAACATTATTTGCATAGATTTTTTTCATTTAAATAGTATATATGAAAATTGCAACTTTTCCCCAATAGCATCGGAAGTATTATTACAAGAAAGTAAGGCACTCCTAACTTAGGGAGGCTATATAATACTCCAGAGTTCTTTCCTTTTTACTCCTTTTTCCAAATATTTTCTCTCCCTTCAGTAACTCAGCAACCGCATCTCCTTTTTTATTAATACTTGCCACATCCTCATTGTTGCTACAGTTTATTACTATGATTATATTATTTTCATTTTCTTCACAAGCAAGCCATGTTTGAAAGGGTTTAAGAGAGCTGTGCACCCTGTGCAAGTCAATGTTTGTCTCAGTTCTTCATCATAAAATGAACTGGAGAAGAAAATAGCAAACCACTCTAGTATATTTGCCAAGAAAACCCCAAAACTGGATCACAGAAAGTTGGCATAACTGAAATAATTGAATAATAAGAAAATCGATGTGGCCTACAGTTCAAATTTACCTCAACATATGGATAGTAATAATCATTCTTTATGTACTCTCCAGTCTGACCCTCTCCTGAATTTGTCCCAGGTACCAGTATTCCTGTTTCTCTTTTCTAGATATTAGAACTGTACTCTGGATAGTGATAGCTAATAGAGCCATATCCCAAATAGACTAACAGAAGAATCGCATGAATTAGTCAGATTATTTGAATTTGCACTGCATATACAACATTGGCCTAGAACTAATTACCCTATTTTACATAATTAAAACCTTGAATATTACAAATTTGAAAATGTGACTACTTTCCAGTATTCATTATCCAAACCAATAAAGACCTGGCTATAATATACATTTTTTTCTACCAAGTTCTAGGTGCAATAAGTTTTAGATTAAAGGCAGCAGGGGTGATGCGATAAAACAAAGGGAGTAAGTTTTTGTTATTAAAACGCTCAGGCATACTCAGTTCCACAAAATAAGTGAATTGTCCCCCATATGAAAGTACAATTTTATCTCCAACTCTTGAGAGATTCTGAGCAGCAGGCTATAGATTCTAAGTAGAAAGAAAGTAGTCATGAGAATCCGCTGAAAGCATTTGAAGAAAATCAGGATGCCCAGAACTTTTGCTTGGACTTTCAGTTTTTCCTCCTCTGTTGCTATAGCTTTGCTTTTCCTATTCAATGCATAAAAAAGCACTTAGACAGTCTACCACAGTCTACCTCATAGGGACTATAAGTTCTCTTGTCAATGGCCAAGGACATATACTGATTTGATTTTTATTGATTTAGTTCAGGTTTTATAGCTTATATATTGTTATGAAATGTACATAAGCTTTTAACCACCTTGGTGGAGAGTAAGGGTGCAGGGTTTAAAACCAGTAGCATCATCTTTCTCATTATCATTACAAAATGTATTTGCAACACATTGAAGACATCCTTGATGGCTTTGCATGTTTGCTTGGAATGAAAAATTTCCTTTTAAAGTCCATTTTCTTGGATAAAAGACAATATGTTGTAATGGAAAGACATCTGTCATATTAGAGTTTTGTCTTTCCTGAAATTGTCATGTCGCTACTCTTCCATTCACATGCTGTACTCATCACTGGAGATGTTATTTTGTTTCTTTCTACATCTTAATGGGATCATTATGGTTACATAGCTTCCTAATTATAAGTACACAGCCAGCTTTTCATTGGAGACTGAAAGGATAGATTAGATGTCTTTCTTTTTTTAGGAATTGGTATATAAACCATTATAAAAAGAGGCTAATTCTTTAGAATTGAAGGACGTTGGAATCTTCCTATATGCAAGGATTTTAAAGATTTTATCTGTATATTCTTAACAAGGGATTGCTTTCTCTGACTCCATCTCTGTCTCTATATGTCTGTATGTCTCTTTCACACACACACACACACACACACTTTCATATCAGAGACTTCTCTCTCTATCTACTTGTCCAAAATTATCCATATAAATCCATATAACAAAGCATCCTGGAAAGAAAAAGAAATCCTTGTCACGTTGCCTAAAACTTTTTTGGTTTGGCTTTGTAAAACCTCAAACTAAGGGGTACAAAAATAGTAAACATTGATTAGATATCCTCAATGATTTCTGTGATATTCTTATAGTCATTTTTGATATGAGAAAACTGGGGTAACTGATTCAACTAACAATGACAGACAACTAGAGCAAATATGGTTACTTCACCACAAAGTAGATCTTTAAAGCAGATTCTACCTCCTTTCCAGGGGAAACATGGGATGTTAAGTCTCTAGACCCAATGGATATCACCTCCTAGTTATCTTCTACCCAAATTTAGAGCAGGAAAGTAACTTGAAAATATCAATAGCAGATAGTTGAACCTTAGCTATTTAAATCTTTATTTCAGAACATGTTACACACTTGAAGATAAAGCAATGTAAAAGTTTTAGGTTTTCAATACACTGACATTAACAATAGCCTTAGCCATTCATCCCATATCCTTTATGGGAATAACTTTCCCTCTTTCCCAAATGGAGGCTCAATCTTGGAAGGAGATCAGGACAAGAAGACGCAAAAATAATTCCTGCCCAATGTTTAATGATTATGATAGAGCATTCAATCAGAAACTGGGTTATGTCAACTTAAGCTCCCACCCAGTCCTATAAAAAAGTGTTTCTTCTGAAAGAAGCAAGATAATAAGGAAATGGATTCTCAGAACCGCAGGGTTGAGGATCCATATTTTCTGTTGCTACACACTGCCACATTTGCCATCTACCCCTGAGAGTTCAATGAAATTAGTGTCAGTATTTAGGAGAGAAAAGGAGTTTTTCTTGTACATTGACTTGAGATTAGTTCAAATAAAAGTATACAATTTAAAAAATATGGGGGGAATAAACCTAAACTGGGAAAAAAGGAAGCTACATAGACCTAAAAAGCAATTAGATTGTCCCTTGTCTTAAAAACAAGTTTATGAAAGGCGGAGCCAAGATGGCGGAGTGAAAAGGTGACTTTCTGCCTCTCCTCCAATCTTCTCTCAAATCAACAATAAAATAAACCTCTGAACTGATCTTCAAGTCAACGAACTCAGAAATATTTGGACACTACTCTCTACAGAACTTCATATCAGGTTAGTCGGACTGGGACAGAGAGATAAATAGAGGACTCCTGTGTAGGCTGGAATTGAGGATGGGACTCAGCTCAGCTCATACTGGCAGAAATTCCAAACTCCAAACTCCAAATTCCAAACACCTGGAGTTTATGAGAGGCACTCTGGACACTCTGCCCTGATTGGGGCAGGTGTTCTGGCAGACTTCCCTTGTTTAAGGAGTAATTCGGACTTAGTCCTAGCCCCCACCGGCCCAGCACCTTAAGTTAACTCGCCGAAGTGCTCCAGGGCAAAGCTTTTCAGCCACTGTTTTTTTTTCCTACCTTAAAGAGATATCCATGCTGTCTAAAAAAAATGAAGCAAAAGAGAGCTAGACACCATTTATCAAGGCAAAGAAACATTGACCCCAGATGCTGAGGTTCCTTTAGATAAAATACCAGATGAAGTTATTAAAGACCATCACTGGTCACTTTTTCAAAAGGCCTTTCTGGAAGATTGTATAAAGAACCTCAAAAGACAGCTGGAGGATAAATGGGAAAATAAACTGAAATCAGTTCAAGAAGGATACAATATCTTGCAAAAAGGATATGATGCACTGCAAAAGAGATAGGAAAAAGACACCAATTTATTGAAAAATAAAATTAGTGAAGTAGAAAAAGAGTGCAATGAACAAATTGGCCAGTTACAAAAGGAGCTTAAAAAGGTAACTAAAGAAAACAACACTTTAAAAATAAGAATTGAACAAATGCAAGTAAATGACTCAATAAGACTTCAAGAATCAGACAAACAAAAACAAAAAAATGAAAAATTAGAAGAACATATGAAATATCCCCTAGGAAAAACAACTGACTTGGAAAATGGATCTAGGAGAGACAATCTAAGGATTATTGGACTTCCTGAAAGCCATGATGAAAAAAAGAATCCAAACACTATCTTCCAGGAAATCCTGAAAGAAAACTGCCCTGAGATTGTAGAATCAGAAGGCAAAATCACCATTGAAAGAATTCACCGATCACCTCCTGAAAGAGACCCCAAAATTAAAACTCCAAGGAATATCGTGGCTAAATTTCAGGACTATAGCACCAAGGAACAGATTCTGCTAGCAGCTAGAAAGAAACAATTCAAAAACCGAGGATCAATAATTAGAATCACACAGGATCTGTCAGCCTCCACACTGAAGGATCCAAGGGCCTGGAACCAGATATTCCAAAGGGCAAAGGAATTTGGATTGCAGCCAAGAATAACCTATCCAGCTAGAATGAGCATTATCCTCCAGGGAAGAAGATAGTCATTCAATGATATAGGTGAATTTCACCTATTTCTAATGAAAAGACCAGATCTGAACAAAAAATTCGACACCCAAACACAGAACTCAAGAGA
>JAJPUD010004519.1:155286-167978 GCA_023553655.1 Myrmecobius fasciatus
AGGAAGGCAGGAAGGCAGGAAGGCAGGAAGGCAGGAAGGCAGGAAGGAAGGAAGGAAGGAAGGAAGGAAGGAAGGAAGGAAGGAAGGAAGGAAGGAAGGAAGGGATAGAGGGAAAAAGGGAGGGAAAGAAAGGAGGAAGGGAGAGAGGGAGGGAAGGAAGGGAGGAAGAGAGAGAGGGAAGAAGGGAGGAGGGAAAAAAAGAAAGAAAAGAAAAAGGGAGAGAGGGAGAGGAGAGGAGGGAAGAAAAGAGTAAAGGAAAAAGTAAATGGTTGGAAGGAACATATATTTTATAAATTCATATGAGTGTATATTTCTTCTAAGAACACAAATCACTTCTTTACTAAATGATCTTCATGAGTTACCACAGAAACTTAAAGTTACATAGTCCAACCTTTCTACTAATGAATCCCTTTTTCTCAGTAATGTTTCATATATGTGGCCATCTAGCTTCTATGTGAATACCTCAACAGTAAATTTCTCATCAGAGCATATCTTTAAATGGAGACTAAGTGATCATTATTAGGAATTTCTTTTAGGTTAGACTATGTGGCCTCAAGTCCTTTTTCTTTTCTGTAATTCTGAGAGAACTTTTGTTTTAAATGAGACAATCCAAGTCCTCTTATTATCCAAGACATGCCTTACTTTGTCATTTTCTTCTGAAAATGGTTGCTAAAATTGAATACTACGCCAGACTAACTACAGTGGAATAGTGTAAAAGTATTATCTCTCTATCTAAACATTATTCTGTAGCATGCTTTTAGAGAACTTCTTTCAGATTGAAATCAGTACTCAAAGTACAGTTGCCAATTAGTTATAAATCTAAACTACAAACTCAATCGACATTTTGCCAACTTATATACAAGAATATGTTTTGATTCATTGTCAAATCCCTTCTTAAAATTCAGATATACTCCACCTCTATCCTTCCAATGATCTACCAGCCCCACAACTCTAGCTATCAATATGAATATTAATATTGATATTGATAGAATCAATTCTATCAAAATTGGAAATGAGGTAAGTTAGGGGAAAAATATCTCCTTAATGAGTCCATGGTGGCTACTAGCAATAATTGCTTCCCTTTCTGAATGATCACAAACGAGACATTTTTGACAGTTTCTGACATCAGTTTTTCCAGAGAAACAACATGAAGCACAAAGACTGTGAATTAACTCCTTCCTTTTTTAAGAAAATTGGCACATATACTTATTTCCAGTCTCCAATATTTGCACTCCCTTCTCCATGTTGTCTCACACATCCCCAGCAGCAAGCAGTTCAAAAATCATATTTCCAAAATCTACAGGACATTTTTCATTTGGAACAAATGATTTGTATTCATTGAGAGCAGCCAGGAGCTTCCTCACTATGTCCAATATACCCTGGGCTTCAGGTTTCTCTTAAGTCTGTTGCTTCCATAATTCTCTTTGCAAAGATAATTTTCCTTGACAGGGAAAACAGAAGTAAAATTAAAAGTGAATAGTTTTATTTTCTGTCTTCCTTTAATGTTTCACTATTTGACCCCTTTTCCAAGTCTTTTTACCCTAAGTATAAAAATCCTCAGTATTAGTGCAGTAATTAGTATACCTATTCTCAATGACCAGCAAAGTATTTCAACTATGCTAGAAGCAATTTCTAATTATCCAAATAATGTTACCCTTTCACCCAGAGAATTCACTACAGGAACTATTCTGTTGGCAAGAAAATTTATTAACAAATAGGAAGAAAATCTATATGCAATGATCATATGTTCATAAGATCATGATTTGAGAAAAAAATCAAAGCAAAATATTGTCTAATAATTAAGGAATGACTCAACAAATGAGTGTGTGTATATATATATATATGTGTGTGTGTGTGTATGTATATATACATATATATATATCTTCTTTATATAGGCATATATAAAGAAGATATTACTGAACTAGAAGAAATGATAAAAATGAACACTTTAAAAAACATGAGAAGACATTTAAGAAATACGCACAAAAGAGCTTTAGGTATAATGATTAAAATACAGTAATCAAGTGCACATGGAGATGCCTCCAAACTCTAGTAAAATAAAATAGGCAATGTGTTATTGCTACATTGTCAAAAATAAAAACACATCATCTACTGTTAACATTAAATAAACTCTTTGATAGTTTCATGTCTATAGTAGTAATGTCATTTATAATTGGTGCCTCTACTTCCTTTCCTTTCACTCTTTTCTTAATGCTGTACAGTTTGACTTTCTATATCATCATTCAACCAAAATTTCTACAAAGTTTTTAATTTTTTTTCTCTTTTTGTGACAAAAAGCAAGTAATTCCATAACATAGTATAATAAAAAGACAATTGTACATGAAACTATAAATCTATTATATATGACTTTTACAAAGTCTTTGACACTATTGATCATTCTCATCTCCTCCCTAGGTTTTCAGGAAACTGCTCCCACTTGATTCGCCTCCTATGTATCTAACCATTCATAGATTTCTACTGGTGTGTCTTCATTCATGCCAGTGCTCATTAACTACACATATACCAGAAATTTATTTCTTGGACTCTCTTTTACAAGAATCTTTTCCAGATCCCTATTTATAGGTAGTATTTTCCCTTTTAAATATCTCCAATTTATCCTGCTCACATCTTGTCAGTACATAGTTGTTTCCATATTGCCTCCCCTACTAGATTGTGAGCTCCTTGAGAAGAGAGAATATTTTTGCCTCCCTTTGTATTCTTGGTGACTAGTATAGTGCCTGGTACATTGTAGACAAATTAATAAATATTTATTGAGTTAGCAATTCATTCTTTTATTCTATGCAGCTAGGATCTAAGAGTCTTTCAATTTTTCAATTCAGTCAAAACAATGTAATTAAAAGAATAAAGGCTCAAAATTGATCTTTTATTTCTATAAATTGATTTGTAAGCCTCAAAAATGTTTATTTAGTGTGTACTCTTCAGTCCAATTTAATTTAATTGAATGGATCTTTATTAAGCACTTGTTATGTGAAATGATAAAGCCTTTACATTTTATCAGTGCGGTGATTAGGAGCCTCTGAAGGAAAATGTTTTAAAGAGCTTGGTTGTAAAAAAGAAACTGCGATGTGGATTTCTAGACTGAGATAATATGAAAGTGAAATGAAGAATGGGTTGAAGGGTTTTGGGATTCATGGATCATTGTTTAAAATAAAAAAAAATAAGGAAGGAAATAAGTATTTGTAAAGAATCATGCTGAACACTTTACAAACATTAATTACTCATGTGATCCTCCCAACAACCCTGGGAGGTAGGTGTTATTATTATTTCCATTTTACAGTTGAGGGAACTGAAACAGATAAAGGTTAGAATCACACAGCTAACAAGTGACTGAGGCTAAATTTGAACTCAAGCAATCTTGACTCCAGACCCAATATTTTATCCACCACACCATTTAGCTCCATAATGTATAGAACATTCCTGAGCACTTTTGCAGTTTATAAGAAAGGAGCTAATGAATAGCATAATGAATAACCTATATCATATTGCTTTCTGTATTGTGTGAGCAGATATGGAAGGATGGGAGGAAGAAAAATAATAAAATTCAAAATCTTTAAAAAAATGAATGTTGAAAACTACATGTAATTGGGAAAATACTATGAAGTAGGGGAGAAATTAAGTTTTAAAAATGTACTAATCAAAATTATATGTTTGCAGAGAATATGGGAAAATAGGGGGTTAAGAAATTAGCCATGGCAAGGAGAAAAGCCATTCTTCATTAGAAACAAAAATCATGAAAGTTTCCATTCCACTTCTCTCCATGATAGATAGTATGCTTCAAGAGGGTAGAATAAGAGATTTATTTTGATTTGTAAATCTCAACACTGAATATAATATTTTGCTCATATTTTGGACTGATCTTATTATTTTTATTTCACGTCAAATTACCAGTGAAAAAATTGCCTCAATCAATGCAAATTGACAACTGATTTGTAATTTATATTCTTAAACAGTGACTTGCCAAGGGTCATGCAGTACAGGTCATTTAGATCTTCCCAACTCATATGCTACTGCAAATTCCTCCTTTGATAAATTATTATGCTGAATTGAACAGAATTGAATTATAAGATAACATGATTAAGATCTGGGGGATCCTGAAAGAACATCTAATTCAACCTCAACATCTTTTGAGTGAGGAAATTGAGATATGAGGAAGTTAAGTGACTTCTTTAAGGTTATACAGATAAAAATATATATTTGAACTGAATTAATTTGAACAAAACCAAACTGAACTGAACTGGAATTCACTAATTTGGCTAAGAGCTGGCTCTGCTCCAGTTCATTACTACTACAATCTGCTCTCTAAATGCTTTCATTATTACCAGAGAAAAACTAAGGCACCGGAGAGAAGAAGGCCCAGTGTTTTACTTTATGACTCAGGGGAAAGAATGGCTCCCATCTTGATGCCTTGTAATCAATATAATAGATGTTTCCATGAAACACAGTCAGAAATCCAGACCAATTTATCAGGCTGCTTTGGACCTTGTATTCAGGTGTGATGCTTTTTGTGTGGAGTGTTAAGATTCAATCATTGAAAAATCATCAGTCTTATTTCAGCTGTCTCTATAACTAAGAATTCTAGTTATATTTCTTTCACTGGTGCCAAATAAATAACAGCCCAACCCAAAACAATGACATCCTTTGTTGTATCAGATTCTAGAAAGAAAATGGTGTCAGGTCTGAGTGCTGCATTGTAGTAAGGACCTTGACACATTGGAATAGGTCCAGGGGAAAGTAATCAGAATAGTGAGAGGCCTAGAAATCCTTCTATAAGATGATTGATTAAAAGACAAGAGGATCACTAGATCTAAGCTCATAGATCATTGATTTATAAACTGAAAAAAATTTAAAGATCATTTTGTTCAGCTTTTTTTTTTCATTTTACATTATAAAAATTCAAGTTTAAGAAAGAGGTTTATCCAGGAAAAAAAGAATAATTAGTGGAGACGATAAGTTTCTTCAAATATTTGTAGGGGGATACAGAGTTGTCTTTTTCTTGACTTCAGAGAGATGAACTAGGAACAGTTGGAGAAGTTAAAGAATCTCTAACTATATATAAGAGGAAATACTGCCAAAAATAACATGAGGTATCCAAAAGTAAAATAAGCTACTCTGGGAAGTACTGAGACTCCTGTCACTGAAGATTTTTAGGCAAAGAGGACATGATCAATTCTAAGTTATACAGTAGAGGGAACTCATTTTAAGGCAATAGAATGGACTTAAATAGCCTCTGAGAGTTCTTCCATTGCTGACATAATACAAAGTCATTCTCAGGGATTAGGTCCCATAGGGAAAATTATTTTGATGATATTATGGGTTATTTTTTTCTCAACTCATTCATTTTCCTGCATAATAACAATAAGAACATATCAGGCAGCCTTGTGATGCTTGATTTAGCTTAAAATAGACATTTATAAATATTCTACATACTTATCTTAGGGGAGGATAGTTGCTATCATCAACTGGGGGAGATGGGTTGCTGGAAGTCTGAGTAGCAATGTTGAATGGATCAAGAAGCAACATCTGCCACTCCCTTATTGGGTGAACCTGGGTAAATGAATTCAATGATCTGGACTTCAGTTTCCCCATTTGTAAAATTAGAAGAGGTAATTAGATTATCTCTAAAGTTCCTTCTAGAAAATAAATTGTTGTTCTAAGATAAAATCCAGCAACATACTAATTTTAACATCCTACTTTCTAACATTATGGTTTAAATTCTTCTTACGCTCCAACATTCTATATTCTAAGCTTCTTTCCATGAAATTTTAGGTTCTAAGGTTCCACCAAACTTTAACATTTTGGGTTCTATTATTATGAGTTCTAAATTTCTTTCTAATGCTAATATTCTGAGTTCTAATATTTATTTTTGCTCTAATTACCTACAAATTTCTTTGCAGAAAGGATCTGATAGTAATTGTTGGCTTATTAATCAATGAATCTCATGAACACTATTCATTAAATAGATTTCTATGGGGCTCAGGAAGTTGTAGTAAATTCTTTCTACAAGGCATTCTGGATGGAACCAAGAAAGCAAAAGAAGCCAGGAAGTTGCCTGAGTTCTCCCCAGTTTCTATCAGAAACAATGTTAAATCAAGTCTCTAAAAATTTCTGGAGTGACAGAATTCACAAAAAACATGGAGTGAATTTTCCAGTCTAAGGTTATTTAGAAAGATTTCAGAAAAGGTCTGTCTCACTTGGATAAAAAGGGAAGCATAGCCAAATAAAATTAGTATCCAGGTAAGTCAGCAGGATATTCTTAGCCCCAGCACAGATCTGCAAATGAGGCCCAGCATCCTGGCTCAGCAGAACACCTGGGGGCATCTAGCTCAAGGACAGTAGGCAAATTGCCAGCTACTGAACTCAGGGCACAATAGACACAACTAAGCCAGGACACCTTAGGGCAAGGGGCAAGGTGAGGTCTTGGCACAGAAATCTAATAACCAGTGATTCCCTCATGTACCTGTCTATTTTCCGTTTTTAACTGTTTCCCTGGTCCCCAATGAAAGAAGGTTGAGACCATACAAAATTTTGAAGAGATAATATGAATTGCTGTCAAGCCAAAAAAGTCCTATTGGAAGAACTCTAAGTGGATTTAAAAGTAAATTAAAAGATGTAAAAGAAATAAAAGGAAAATAAATTAGATTTAGGCAAGAGAATTATGGGAAATTTTTCAAAAGCTTAGAAAAGAAAGCACAAAAATTGACTGAAGAAAACAATTACTTAAAAATAAGATTGGCCAAGTGGGAAAAATAGTTTGCAGAAAATAACTTCTTTAAAAGTAAAACTGACCCAATGGAAAAAAGGTAAAAAGCTAGCTGAAAAAAAAAATCATGCCTTAAAAATTAGAACTGAGCAAGTGAAAGCTAATAATGTTATGAGACATCAAAACTCAGTCAAACAAAATTGAAAGAATGAAAAATAGAAGAAAATATAAATAGCAAATGGGATAAGCAACTTACCTGATAAAAAGTTCCAGAGAGATAATTTAAGAATTATGGGACTTCCTAAAAACCATAATAAAAAAAGCACCTGGACATCTTTCAAGAAATTAAAAAGGAAGGGGCGGAGCCAAGATGGCGAACTACAGACAGAGTTCTCTGTGAGCTCCTGAGACTTTCCCTCAGACCCAGACAAATTGAGCCTCCGGACTGGTTTTGGAGTGAGGGCTCCACCAAGCACTTCGACTACAATGCACTTCTACCGAATATGTACTTTGAAAGAACTTCTGAGATCAGTTTTAGACAGGCAGGGGATCAAGAGGCTCCCAGCGCTCAGACACTGGTGCACAGCCGGGGTACAATTCCGGGGCTGGGAACGAACAGAAGATTTTAGGCTGCCAGAAAGTCCCTGGGAGATGCTTGGGCCACTTTGCTCTGCTTGCGGGCAGGTGCTTTGGCAGGTCTACCTTTGATAAAGGGTGGATTGAGAGCAGCTGAAAGTGTGGTCCTAGTGCGGATCTAGCCAGATCAACCCCATACTGGAAGTCAACTTGGCAAATTGCCCCAGGGCAAATTGAAATCACCACTGCTGCTGCTGCTGCTGCTGCTGCTGCAGAATTCCCTACTGGTGACTGATACCTCAGCTAAACATCATGAGCAAGAAGAAGAGAGTTCTCACCATAGATAGCTTTTACGGAGATAAACTAGAGAAGTCCCCAGATCCTGAGATTCTGAAAACAATACCAGGAATGGAGGGGTGGTTCAATATCAGGAAAACTATCAGCATAATCAATTATATTAATAACCAAACTAACAAAAACCATATGATTATCTCCATAGATGCAGAAAAAGCATTCGATAAAATCCAATAACCATTCTTATTAAAAACACTAGAGAGTGTAGGAATAAATGGGCTTTTCCTTAAAATGATTAGTAGCATCTACTTAAAACCATCAGCAAGCATCATATGTAATGGAGACAAACTAGAACCATTCCCAATAAGATCAGGAGTGAAACAAGGCTGCCCACTGTCACCATTACTATATAATATTGTATTGGAAATGTTAGCTTTGGCAATAAGAGAAGAAAAAGAGATAAAAGGAATTAGAGTAGGTAATGAAGAAACCAAATTATCACTCTTTGCAGATGACATGATGGTATACTTAGAGAACCCTAGAGACTCAACTAAAAAACTACTAGAAACAATTCACAACTTTGGTAAAGTGGCAGGATTCAAAATTAATCCACATAAATCATCAGCATTTTTATATATTACCAACAAAGTTCAGCAGCAAGAGACACAAAAAGAAATTCCATTCAGAATAACAGATGATAGCATAAAATATTTGGGAATCTATCTGCCAAGAAAATGTCAGAAACTATATGAACTAAACTACAAAACACTTTCCTCACAAATAAAATCAGACCTACTCAATTGGAAAAATATTAAGTGCTCATGGGTAGGCCGAGCTAATATACTAAAAATGACAATACTACCCAAACTAATCTACTTATTTAGTGCCATACCAATCAAATTCCCAAGAAATTATTTTACAGATCTAGAAAAAATAGTAGCAAAGTTCATTTGGAAGAACAAAAGGTCAAGGATTTCAAGGGAATTAATGAAAAAAAAAAGACAGATGAAGGTGGCCTTGCTGTACCAGATATAAAACTATATTATAAAGCAGCAGTCATCAAAACCATTTGGTACTGGCTGAGAAATAGAGCAGTCGATCAGTGGCATAGAATAGGATTATCAGGACAAGCTAGGTAATAACATTAGCAATTTAGTGTTTGATAAACCCAAAGACCCCAGCTTTTGGGATAAGTACTCACTATTCGGCAAAAACTGCTGGGAAAATTGGAAACTAGTGTGGAAGAAATTAAGGCTGGATCCACACCTAACACCACCCACCAAGATAAGATCTAAATGGGTTCATGATCTAGATATAAAGAGTGATATTATAACCAAATTAGAGGAACATAGGATACTTTACCTCTCAGACCTGTGGAGATGGAATAAATTTATGTCCAAAGAAGATCTGGAACTCCTGATTGAACACCAGATGGATAATTTTGATTATATTAAGTTGAAAAGTTTCTGTACAAATAAAACTAATGCAGACAAGATTACGAGGGAAGCATCAAACTGGGAAATCATCTTTACATTTAATGGCTCTGATAAAGGCCTCATTTCTAAAATATATAGAGAATTGTCTCATATTTATAAGAATTCAAGCCACTCTTCAATAGATAAGTGGTCAAGGGATATGAACAGACAATTTTCAGAGGATGAAATTAAAACCATCTCTAGTCATATGAAAAGTTGCTCCAAATCACTATTGATCAGGGAAATGCAAATTAAGACAACTCTGAGGTATCACTACACACCTGTCAGATTGGCTAAAATGACAGGAAAAGATAACTATGAATGTTGGAGGGGATGTGGGAAGACTGGGACACTGATGCATTGTTGGTGGAGCTGTGAACGGATTCAACCATTCTAGAGAGCAATTTGGAGCTATGCTCAAAAAGTTATCAAACTATGCATACCCTTTGACCCAGCAGTGTTTATATTGGGCTTATATCCCAAAGAAATCATGAGAAGGAAAGGGCCCCATATGTGCAAGAATATTTGTGGCAGCTCTTTTTGTAGTGGCTAGAAACTGGAAACTGAATGGATGCCCATCATTTGGAGATTGGCTGAATAAATTAGGGTATATGAATATTATGGAATATTATTGTTCTGTAAGAAACAACCAGCAGGACAATTTCAGAGAGTCCTGGAGAGACTTGCATGAACTGTTTCTGAGTGACATGAGCAGAACCAGGAGATCATTATACACGGCAACAACAATACTATATGAGGATCAGTTCTAAGGGACATGACTCTTTTCAACAATGAAATGCTGCAAACCAATTCCAACTGTTCAGTGAAGAAAGCCATATACACCCAGAGAGAGGGATGTAAAATGTGGACCACAACATAACATTTTCATGTTGTCTATTGAGGTTTGTTTGCATTGTATTTCCTTTATTGGATTATTCTTTCTTGTAGATTTCTCCTGAACAAAAAAAATGATGTGTGGCAATAACTATACATATATTCGATTTCTTAAGTATTCTAACATAATTATCATGTAGTGGATATCCTGCTATCTAGGGGAGGGGTGGGGAGTAGGGGGGAAAATTTGTAACAGAAAGCTTTGTAAGAGTTAATGTTTAGGAATTACCCATACATATGTTTTGCAAATAAAAAGTATTAATTTAAAAAAAAGAATTTAAAAAAGAAAACTGTCTTATATCCTAGATCAAGAGGGAAAAGGTCATTAAAATAATCCACGAAATGCCTCCAAAAGAGATTACAAAATGCAAACTCCCAGGAACATTGTAGCCAAATTCCAGAACTAGCAGGTGGAAGCGAAAATACTTTAAGCAGACATGAAGAAACAATTAAAATACACAAACAGGATTACATAGGATTTAGAAGCTTCTACATTAAAGGATAAAGAGGACTTGGGATATGATAAATTAAGAGGCAAAGGAGCTTGAAATAAAACAAAAATAAATAAATAAACTCTCCAGCAAAGTTGAGCAAGATCTTTTGGGAAGAAAGATGAATGTTCAGTGAAATTGGAGTTCTCAGACTTTCCTGATGAAAAGACCAGAATAGAGCAAAAAATCTGATGTTCAAATATAAGAATTAAGAAAAGCATAAAAATGTAGGCATGAAAGGAAATACAAACAAACATGGCATTCAATAAAGCTAAACAGTTTACATCCCTACATAGTCAGATGATACTTGTCAGTCTTAAGAACTATGTCTCTATTAGAGCATTTAGAAAGAGTGCATTCAGAGGTGTGGACATAAATTGCCTTTGGTGTGATGATAAAACAATTAATTAAAGGGCGAAAAAAGACTATACTGGGAGAAGAGGAAAGTGGAAGGCAAAATAGACTAAATTATATCACATGAGGACACCTGAAATAACTATTATAGGACAGGGAAATAAGGAAAAGAGAGAGCATTATTTGAACCTTACTCTCATTGCATTTGGCTCAAAGAAGGAATAAAATGTATACTCAGTTGTGTAAAGAAATCTATCTTACCCTATAAGGAATTAGGAGGAGAAAAGGTAAAGAAAAGAGCGAGGGCCTGATAGAAGGAAGGCCAGACTAAGGGAGGTTGTGGTCAGAAGAAAAACATGGTGTGGGAGATCCAGGGTAAAAGGTGAGAGAAAGAAAATGATAAACAGGAGGAAAATAGAATGGAGAAAAATACAGTCACAATTATAATTGTGAATATGAATGGCAATGAACTCTCCCCAAAAAACAAAAACAAATAACAGAGTAGATTAAAAATAGAATTCTATACTATTTTGTTTATAAGAAATGTATTTGAAACAGAGACACACAGAGTAAAGGTAAAAGGCTGGAGTAGAATATATTATACATTATCTGAAGTGAATTTTAAAAAGGCAAATTTAGCAATCCTAATCTCAGATGAAGCAAAAACAAAAATAAATCTAATTAAAAGACACAAAGATAGTAGTTGAATCTTCCTAAAAGATACCAAAGACAATAAAGACCAATACTAAACATTAAGTGGTAGAACATTTAAAGTCTTAGAGAAGATGTCAGATTCAGGAAGAAATAAGACAGAAGAACTATATTAATTGAGGACCTCAACCTTCACCTTTCAAAAATAGATGAGTCTAAACACAAAATAAACAAGAAAGAAGTTAGGACATAAATTGAAATTTAGGAAAGTAAGGTATGATAGACCTCCAAAGAAAATTGAATGGAGATAGAAAGAAATATACTTTTTTTCCCTCAGGAGTATATGATACCTATATAAAAATTTGATGGTGTATTAGAGCATTGGAAACCTCACAATAAAATTCAGAAAGACAAAATTATTAAATGCATCTTTTTCAGATCATGATGGAATAAAATTTTATGTAATAAAGAGTCATGGAAAGATAAACAAAAATTAATTGGATATTAAATAATCTATTCCTAAAGAATGAGTGGATCAAACAAGAAGTCCTAACAATCAAAAATTTTATTCAAGAAAATGATAATAATAAGATAACATACAAAACATTTATGAGATGCAATCAAAGCAGTGCATAGGGGAAATTTATATATATATATATATATATATACATATATATGTATATATATATATAAATGCTTACATGAAAAAAAAATAAACAACAGATCAATGAATTGGACATGTAATTTTAAAAGACAGGGAAAAACAAACTAAAAATCCCCAATTAAACTCCAAATGAGAAATTCTGAAACTGAAAGAAAAATTAATAAAATTGAAAGTAAGAAAACTTTCATCTAATAAATAAAACTAAGCTGATTTTATGGGGGAAATAAAAATAAATAAATCTTTGATCAATTTTATTTCCTAAAAAAGAAAGAAATAAAATTATCAGTATCTAAAAATGAAAAATGTTAATTTCCTACCAAAGAAGAACAAAAAATTAAAGCAATAATTAAGTATTATTTGGCCCAATTTTATGCCAATAAATCTGACAATCTATGAGAAATTAATGAACATTTACAAAAATGTAAACTGCCCAGCTTAACAGAATTGGAAATAAAATACTTTAAATATGATATTGTTTTAAAAAAGAAATTGAACAAGCCATCCATGATCTGCATTTAAATATACATATATATATATATATATATATATATATATATATATATATATATATA
>JAJPUD010004519.1:167988-178698 GCA_023553655.1 Myrmecobius fasciatus
TATATATATATATATATATATATATATATATATATATATATATATATTTGTGTGTGTGTGTGACATACATTGCTTTATGGATCATGTTGAGAGAGAAACATCAGAACAAAAAGGAAAATCCATGGAAGAAATTAAAAAAAAACAGAAAAAAAGAAGTGAACATAACATATGCTGATTTATATTCAGTTTCCTTATTTCTTTTTTCTGAATGCAGATGGCATTTTCTACCCAAAGCCTATTGGGATTGCTTTGAATCACTGAACCACTGAGAAGAGCCAGGCCATTATAGAGCAATTTGTATCTGAGCCCAAAGGGAAACCAAACTGTGTACACCCTTTTATCCAGCTATATCACTCCTAGGTCTGTATCCTAAAGGAATCATTTTAAAAGGGGGAAAGAACCCACATACTCAAAAATGTTTCTGGCAGTTCTTTTCATGGTGCATAAGAATTGGAAATTGAAGGAATATCTGTAATCTGGGGAATGGTTAAACAATTTGCGATTTATAAATGTATTGGAATATTATTCTATAAAAATTGATGAGCAGTCACATTTCAGAAAAACTTGGACTTACATAAATTGATGTTGAATGAAATGAGCAGAATGAGGAAAATGTTGCATACAGTAATAAATTGCTATTGTGTGATCATCAGCTATGGGTGAAAAAACTCTTTTCCACAACACAGTGATACAAAACAATCCCCAAAGACTTGTGATGAAAAATGATATCCACATCCAGAAAAACAACTATAAATTCTGAATTCAAATTGAAATACTATTTTCAACTTTGTTGGGTTTTTGTTTGTTTTAATTTGTGACTTTCCCTTTTGGTCTATTTCTTCTGTCACAACATGAGTAATATGAAAACATGTTTATAAGATTTCATATATATAAGCTATATCATATTGATTGCCATCTTGGAGATGGAGAATGGAAGTGTGAGAGGAAGAAAAATTTTGTAACTCAAAATCTTATAAAATATAAACATTGAAACCTATCTGTACATGTAATTAGAAAAAAAATATATATTTACAAAAAAAATGTAAAAAAAAATTCCAATACTACTTCCTATAAGTGTAGTCCCTGATTCCACCAATTAACACTGTCTCTAGAAATGACTTTTCATTATGTTTTGTATATTTTTTAATTTAATATGGATAAAAAATGCCAAATAAATGTTAGAAAAGATAAATGAATCAATGATGTAGCTTCCATTAGAATGTAACCTTCTTAGGGGCATGTACTATTCTTTATAGTAAGTTCTTAATAAATGCTTATTGAGTTATTTAGGATAGAAACTAATATAAAAGGTTAAAAAAATTTTTAAAAAGATAATGCATTCTAAATTCAAAAAAAATCACTGTTGAAGTTTAGAACTTTCATAAATTGGGACTATTTTACTTATAACAATGATAATATGTCTACAATAATTACAACTATTCATTCTTATACAAATATATATATGTGTATATATATATGTATATATATAAATGATATATAAATCCTCTCACAATAATTTCAGGAGTGCAATATTATTTTCACGTTATATATAACAAAATGTCTATGGGAGACAAATTAAATGACTCTGACTATCTCTTTCAGAAATGTCAGAGCTACAACTTTAACTCAGGTAAATCATACTCAGTGATTCAACTGTAAGAGCCATAGTATCTTTCCTTTGATTATCAAACTCTTAGCACAAAGACATTAGGAGCTCCTGGTGTTACAATTGCTCATAATTTGGGGGATAGACATGAAAAGGAAATATCTTATTACTAGGGATTTTATTGGTTTACCCTCCATGTCCTCTATGTGAAAGCCAATGTATGATGTTTTGTCTTCAATCACCAGCTTTGTGGAATGAAAAAAATAATGTACTCACAAGGTACAAGTTCAAGACCAATCTCCACCATTCATTGCTCTGAATCCTTGGGTAAGACATTAATTCATAATACCTTTCCATGTCTGAGGTTTCCCATCTTTTTAAATGGAGATACAAATAACAAACATAAATGCAATTAATCATTATTACTTACTCTATGTAGCCTATTGGCATAGGTATTGTAGAGATACACAGTTAAGAGAATAAATAGTCCCCTCATAGGACTTACAGTCTGTTAAGGGAAATAAAAAACATAGACATGGAACTTTCAGAAAATAATGATAATCCCCTAATCAGAGATAATGGGTGTGATGTCAATCTTTAGTGGTGGAAGAGTTTAAGTATTTTTTTCAAAAAAAATACAAATAAAATACTGCTTAAATATTTTAATGATTGACCAGAAAACATTGGCATCAGTAACAGCTCAAAACATGGAATCATAGATCTAAAAAGGTATTTTAAGACATAAAATATTAGAACAGACAATCAGACCTAGAAAGAATCTTATAATTTAAAGTTTTAGAGCTCAAGGAGAACTTCAAAAAATATTAGAACAGAGAATGTCAAACCAAGCGGAGGCCTTAGAAGATAGAATATCAGGCGTAGATGAGGCTTTAGAAGGTGAGGATTTTGTTTTTAATTAAACTTTTTTTTTAATTAACAAGTTCTTCTACCACTCTCATCATTCAAAACAAAAAGGACCTTATAGTAAGTATGTATTGTCCATCAAAACAAATGCCCACATTATGTCCAAAAACATCTTATTGACCATCACCTTTTTTTCAATAGTTAGGTTACATTTTTTATAATTCACTCATCTAAATCATGATTGGTCAATGCATTGATCAGAATTCTTAATTCATTCACAATTTTTAGTATTTCCAATATCATTATTTTATAATTTATTCTCCAGGTTTTGCTAACTTCACTTAGGACTAGTTCATGCAAATTTTTCCAATTTTATTTTGATAACATCCTTTTCATTATTATTTATAAGATAAAAACCATCTATTACATTGATGTATATAATTTGTTCAGTTATTCCTTACCTGGTGTGCACATCCTTAATTTCTAATTCTTTAGCATTACAAAAAGGCAATTCAATTATTGTTATACATATGAATTCTTTTTTTCTTTATCTGATCTCCTTAGAGGTATAAACCTAGTAGAGTCCTATTTGGATTTCAGAATATCTCAGTGTTAGAAGAGACCTTTGGGGATCAATAAGTGCAACCACTTAATTTTAAAGTAAAGGATACCAAAGTCCTTGATAAAATTGTTTTCCCAATACCACACAGCTAGAGAATGAATGTTAGAGCAAGCATTACATCTATATGACAAACTCTTGCTCAGCTGAACTTCTTATTATATAAAGTCTTTATTCCATTTTTATAGTTACTCTAAAGCAAGTAAAGGAAGATAAGCCAGGCATTCCAAATCTTAAGAATAAGTTCCTTTGGAAGAAAACTAGAAAAATAGGAAGGAGGTAATAGAATACAGAAGAAAGATTTGGTGTAAGAGAATCGAGATTTGAATCCTGTCTCTGCTACTACCATCTGTATGACCCTTTAAAAGTCATTTAAAATCTTGATATCTATTTCCTCATTTATAAAATGACATTATCAAAGTAGTTTATCTCTAGATTCTGGGGGTGGAGCCAAGATGGTGGAGAGCAGACAGGACTCTCTCTAACCTACTCTAACTTTCCCTCAGACCAACAGCAGATGAAGCCTCTAAACTGGTTTTGAAGTCAAAGAATCCACAATTATTTGGAGTACAGCACATTTCTAGAAGTTATCTTGGAAGAACTTCAGAACAGGTCTGTTTCAATCAGGTAGGGGGACAGTCTGCTGAGCCCAGACCACAGCAAGGGGAGATGGGGCAGGAAGCCAGAGCAGAGGTCTTGACTTCCATGTATCTTGGAGTCCTCTGTGGGCCCCTTGGGTCAAACTGTCCGGACTGTAAGCAGTGGCAGATCTGCCTTCTGTGCATGAGTAGATTGTGAACCAATGAGACCCTGAAGAGCACTGGACCTAGCTGGCATTATACAGCACCCTAAAGGAACCAATCAATCAGCAGAACTGCCCAGCACCTGAAATCCATCAATCAGCAGAACTGCCCCAGGGCAAATTAAAGCAGCTGTCCCTCCTTTGCCTTGAACAGACATCAAGCACTAAAACATGAATAGAAAATCAAAAAGAACTCTCATCATAGACATAATTTATGGAGAGAGAGAACAGACTTCAAATCCTGAGGTCCCTAAAGGTAAAGCAACTCCAGAAAAAGCCCCAAATGGAGACATGAGCTGGTCTGCAAGGCTTTCTCTGAAGATTAAAAGAGAGTTAGAAGAAAAATGGGGAAATGAAATGAGATCATTGCAAGACTGAATGGAGAAAGCATATAATGCCCTACAAGAGTTATGAAAAAGACACCAAGTCAGTGAAAAACAAAATTGGTGAAATGGAAAAAGAACACAATGAACAAAAAAATTCAATTGACCAATTGCAGGAGGAGCTAAAAAAGGTAACTGAAGAAAATAATACACTAAAAATTAGAATTGAACAAATGGAAGTGAATGACTCAACACTTCAAAAATCAAACAAAAACAAAAAAATGAAAAAATTGAAGAAAATATGAAATATCTCCTAGGAAAAGCAGCTGACCTGGAAAATAGATCTACGAGAGTCAATCTAAGGATTATGGGATTTCCTGAAAGCCATGATGAAAAAAAAATAACTTAGGCATCATCTTACAAGAAATCATAAAAGAAAACTGCCCTGGTATTTCAGAATTAGAAAGTAAAATAGCCACCAAAAGAATCCACCAATCACTTCCTGAAAGAGACCCCAAAATTAAATGCCCAAAGAATATTGTGGCTAAATTTCAGAATTATCATACCAAGGAAAAGATATTGCAAGTAGCCAGAAAGAAACAATTTAAATACCAAGGAGGAAAAATTAGGATCACCCAGGACCTAGCAGCTTCCACCCTAAAAATATCAATGGGCCTGGAATCTGATATTCTGAAAAAGCAAATTGGGATTACAGGCAAGAATAAGCTATCCAGCTAAAATGAGCATTATCTTTCAGGAAAGAAGATGGACATTCAATGATATAGGTGAATTTCACCTATTTCTAATAAAGACCAGAACTGAACAAAAAGATTGATCTCTAAGAACATAACTCAAAAGAAGCAGAAAATAATAAAAAAGAAAAAAAAAACTCTTCAGAACTATATTTCTGTTATGGGTATACTTAGAGAATGCAGGTAAAATTTGATCTTATGACAATGTGAAAAATAAATTAGATTTAGAAAAGGGATCCTATTGGAAGAAGAGGAAAAGGAAGTAAATAATGGAAATTAGATCTCAGGAAGAGGAAAAAACCCTATTATAATTTGGGGATGAAGGGAGGGGGATGAGCATTGTGTGAATCTTACTCTCATCAGATTTGGCTCTAAGAAAGAATGTCAGACATATTTGCTATCACAAAGAAACTTGTCTCACCCTATCGGGACATAGAAGGGATAAGAGGTAAAGAAAATGAAAGACTAATGGAATGGAAAAACAGAAAAATTAGGGGAAAGGTGTAAAAAAGGAGGAGGGGTTTTAAAGGGAGAGGACTGTTTGAGGGAGGTGGTCATCAAAATCAAAACACTGGGAAGGAGGGAAGAAGAATTGGAAAGAGAAAAGCATAACCTAGGGTAAATAAGATGGCAGAAAATATATAATTAGTTATTTAAACTGTGAATGTGAATGGGATGAACTCTCCCATAAAGTGGAAACAGATAGCAGACTGGATTAAACTCAGAATCCAACAATATGTTGTTTAGAAGAAACATATTTAAAGCATAATGATACATACAGAGTGAAGATAAAGGGCTGGAGGAGAATCTATTATGCTTCAGGTGAACAAAAAAAGCAGGGGTAGCAATCCTGATTTCAGATCAAGTAAAAACAAAATAGATCTAATCAAAAGGGATAAGGAAGGAAACTATATCTTACTAAAGGGTACCATAGATACTGAAGCAATATCAATACTAACCATATATGCACAAAGTGGCATAGCATCCAAATTTCTAGAAGAGAAGAGAAGAGAGATGCAAGAAGAAATAGACAGCAAAACTATAATAGTAAGGGATTTCAACCTTGCTCTTTCAGAAGTAGATAAATCAAACCACAAAAATTTTAAAAAAAGAATTTAAGGAGGTAAACAAAATGTTAGAAAAGTTAAGTATGATAGCTCTTTGGAGGAAATTAAATGGAGACAGAAAGGAGTTTACTTTTTCTCAGTGCTTCATGGAACTTATACAAAAATTGATCATGTGTTAGGGCATAAAAACCTCAAAATCAAATGCAGAAAGGCAGAAATAGTAAATGTATCTTTTTCAGATCATGATGCAATAAAAATCACATGCAATATAAGGCCAGGAGAAAATAGAACAAAAAGCAATTGGAAATTCGATCACATCCTAAAGAATGAATGGGTGAAACAGCAAATTACAGACACAACTACTAATTTCATACAAGAGAATGACAACAATGAGACAACAAACCAAAATTTATGGGATGCAGGCAAAGGGGTAATAACGGATAATTTTATATCTTCTAGATGCTTACTTGCATAAAATAGAGAAAGAGAAGATCAATGAATTTGGGGTTGCAACTAAAAAAGTGAGAAAAAGAATAAATTAAAAACCCCCAATCAAATACCAAACTTATCCTAGAAATAGGAGAGATTAATAAAATCGAAAGTAAAAAACTATTGAATTAATAAATAAAACTAAAATTGCTTGTATGAAAAAATAACAAAATAGATAAAGCTCTAGTTAATTTGATTAGAAAAAGGAAAGAGTAAAATCAAATTATTAGTCTCAAAAATGAAAAGAGAGAATTTTCACCAATGAAGAAGAAATTAGAGCAATAATTTAGAGTTACTTTGCCCAACTTTATACCAATAAATTTGATAACCTAAGTGAAATGGAGGATTACCTACAAAATATAGATTGCCCAGATTAACAGAAGAGGAAATAAATTACTTAAATAGTTCCATTGTAGAAAAAGAAATAGAACAAGCTATTAATCAACTCCCTAAGAAAAAATCCTCAGGACCAGATAGATTTCCATATGAATTCTACCAAACATTTAAAGAACAATTAACTCCAATACTATATAAACTATTTGAAAAAATAAGGAAAGAAGGAATCCTACCAAATTCCTTTTATGACACAGATATGGTACTACCTAAATTAGGTAGGATGAAAACAGAGAAAGAAAATTATAGACCAATCTCCCTAATGAATATTGATGCAAAAATCTTAAATGAAATAGTATCAAAGAGATTACAGAAAATCATCCCCAGGATAATACACTATGACCAAGTAGGATTTATACCAGGAATGCAGGGATGAAAATGTAGCTGGATTTCTGAAAGGCTTTTGACAAAATCTCATGTTCTCTGTATGAACAAGATGAAGAGAATTTGACAGGTTCAATATTAGGAAAACTATTAGCATAATTGACTATAACACTAATCAAATTAACAAAAAATTATCTAAATAGATGCAGAAAAAGCATTTGATAAAATCCAACATCCACTCCTATTAAAACACTATAGAGTATAGGAATAAATGAACTTTAATAGTCAGTAGCATCTATTTAAAACCATCAGCTAGCATCATATGTAATGGGTTTAAAAAGCAACCATTCCCAATAAGATAAGGGGTGAAACAAGTTTTTCCCACTATCACCATTACTATTCAATATTGTATTAAAATACTAGCTTTGGCAATAAGAGAAGAAAAAGAGATTAAAGGAATTAGAATATGTTATGAGGAAACCAAATTATGACTCTTTGCAGATGATATACTTAGAAAACCTTAGACAATCAACTAAAACTATTAGAAATAATCCACAACTTTAGCAAAGTTGACCCAGCAGTGTTTCTATTGGCCCTATATCCCAAAGAGATCTTAAAATAAATCTACATAAATCAGCAGCATTTTCATACATCACTAATAAAATCCAAGAGCAAGAGATACAAAGAGAAATTCCATTTAAATAAATATCAATAGTATAAAATATTTGGGAATCTATCTTCCAAGGGAAAGTCAAGAACTATAAGACTAAAACTACAAAACACTTTCCACACAAAATCAGATGTAAACAATTGGAAAAATGTCAAGTGCTCTTGGATAGGTTGAGCAAATATAATAAAGATGACAATACTACCTAAACTAATGTATTTATTTAGTGCTATACCAATCAAACTCCCAAAAAATTATTTTACTGACCTAGAAAATATAATGACAAAATTCATCTGAAAGAATCAAAGGTCAAGCATTTCAAGGTAATTAATGAAAAAAAAACCTCAAATGAAGGTGGCCTAGCTGTGCCAGATCTAAAATTATATTATAAAGCAGCTGTCATCAAAACCATTTGGTATTGTCTAAGAAACAGAGTAGTTAATCAATGGAATAGGTTAGGTTCACAGGACAAAATTGTCAATGTCTATAATAATGTTTGACAAACCCAAAGACCCCAGGTTTTGGCTTAAGAACTCACTATTTGACAAAAACTGCTGGGAATATTGGAAACTAGTGTGGCAGAAACCCGACATTGACCCACACCTAACACCTTTTACCCAGATAACATCTAAATGGATCCATGATCTAGATATAAAGAATAATATTATAAACAAATTAGAACATAAGATAGTTTAGCTCTCAGATTTGTGGAAGAGGAAGGAATTTGTGAACAAAGAAGAAGTAGAGATCATTATAAATCACAAAATAGATAATTTTGATTATATCAAGTTAGAGTTTTTGTACAAACAAAACTAAGGCAGACAATATTAGAAGGGAAGCAATAAACTGGGAAAATATTTTTTTACATGCAAATGTTCTGATAAAGGCCTCATTTCTAAAATGTATAGAGAATTAATTCAAATTCATAAGAATTCAAACCAATTGATACATGGTCAAAGGATATAACAGACAATTTTCAGATGGAGAAATTGAAACTATTTATAGTCATATGAAAAGGTGTTCCAAATCACTATTGATCAGAGAAATGCAAATTAAGACAATTCTGGGATACCACTACTCGCCTGTCAGATTGGCTAAAATGACAGGAAAAGATAACGATGAATGTTAGAAGGGATGGGGAAAACTGGGGTATTAATACATTGTTGGTAGAACTGTAAATGGATCCAATCATTCTGAAGAACAATTTGGATCTATGCTCAAAAAGTTATCAAACTGTAGACACCCTTTGACCCAGCAGTGTTTCTATTGGGCCTATATCCCAAAGAGATCTTAAAATAAGGAAAAGGACCCACATATGCAAAAATGTTTGCATCAGCCCGTTTTGTAATGGATAGAAACTGGAAACTGAATGGATGCCCATCAGTTGGAGAATGGTTTGCAAAAATGCCAAACCTTTTCTCCACAAGAGTTTTTCTTCACAAAAAAATTACAAGAGGCAACATGTATTCTATGAAGTTTTGTTAATCCTGGGGCTCTTGGACTAAATGTCTTGCATTGTTTCCACTAATTTTAGAAGAAGTGGTGGTCAGTGCACGGCCACTGACACATGCTACTTTCCAGCTCCCTAAGGATGTTTTGTTGTTTCATATAGGCGGAATTGTCAGCCCATAGGCATGTGATACACCTTGAGGAAACAAAGTAGTTTGTACTCTCCAGGAGATTACATTCTGTTAGATGGACAGAATGTACATAAATATACATAGAATAAGAAAATTTGAGAAAGAAGAGATATTACTAACTAGAAAAATCGTGAACAATTTTTATGGCAGAAGCATCTGATTTGAACCTTGAAGGGAAAAGAAGAATTTTATGAAGCTGCAATAAGGAGGCAATGTCTGGCATCAGGAATGGCTTCACAAAATGTTTTGAGTTGAAAAAGAGAGTGTCATCGTCAGGAACAAATTGATATAATACTTGTACTTTCACAGAACAGGATGAAATAATGTATGTAAAATACTTTGTGAGTAAGATATTCTTTTTACCTTCTTCATCATTAACATTCCTTCCAGCTTTCATTGTATGAATTCTCTGTTTTCCCAATCAGAAAAGAGAATGAAATGATTCCAGAATCATTCTCTTAATTCTCCTGAAAATTCATTCAATACTTGAGGAAAAAGCAGGGGGAAGAATATACAGGAAATGAACATCACCATTAGAATTCCATGGTAGATCACTAGTAAAAATTTTCTGGATCAGACAAGCAAAAAGAAGAGCAGGAAAATAAAGAACTGACTCCCACATTAGTGACCATGAGAGTTATCACTTAATTAGAATTCTGTTATTATAATTCAATTTCCTTTCATTGCAAGTTAGTAATTAATAATAACAGCTAATATTTATGTAATTCGTTTCAAAAATTTTCAAAAAGTACATTACAAATATCTCATTCGGTCCTGAAAACAACTATAGGAGGTGTTGCTATTTTTATTCTCATTCTATGGATCAAGAAACAGACTGGGAAAAGATAAATTATTTTCTCAGGGTCGCATGTTTAAGAACTGTCTGAGGCTACATTTGAACTCCAATTTTTCTGACTTAAAACTCAGTACTTCCATCCCCTGTATCACCTGGCCATGAGTACAATTGCAACTGATATCAATTCCCAGATCTGTCACTTATCAGACATATGTCTCTGTACCTTAATTTCCCTACTGTCAGATGAGAACAACATCGATTTTATTACCTCCCTTATCAGCCTAGGAGAAATTGAATTACTATAGGAAAGATCGTCAGATCATCAAGGGCATTAGAAAAACAGCCACAGTTAAATACAAAATATATAT
>JAJPUD010004519.1:178798-193860 GCA_023553655.1 Myrmecobius fasciatus
TATATATATATGTATATATATATGTACATACCTACATGTATGTATGAAAGAGATGATTTTTGAAGTGTGTGGATTGGCCCTGGAGTCATGTGAATTTAATACTTACTAGCTCGGTGACCCTGACCAAATTATTTAACCCCAATTGCCTTGCAAAAAAATCTAATTTTGGTTCTATGACTTTGGGCAAGTCACTTAATGATCTCTGTAGGACTTAATTTCATCAAATTTGAAATGATTAGACCTAACTAGGGAGGCATTGTGGTACAATACTCTGATTGTAGAGGACCTGTGTCCTCAGTTCTTCATGTGACCTTGGGCTTCCCACTCCTTGAACTTGTTTTCTTAGCTATAAAACAGGAAGTGTTGAAGTAGATGGTTTTTCAGATCTCTTCTAGTCCTGGAGGTATGAGCTTCTGAATTGTTGATGTTTGATGTATAAGGTCTCTTCTAAAATCCTATAGTGGTGATACAAAGGAAAATGAGGCAAATAAAATAGAGGAAAGGTGAAGGATTTCAGAAGCCCAAAATAAGAGGTTTCTTCAGCTTCACAGAGATTCATTACTTGATAATAGTTTATTTTCTACCATAAGAATAAAAACCTGGGATCTGTGGAGAAGGAAGAAATTTATGGCCAAAGAAGAACTAGAAAACATTATAAAATGCAAAATGAAAACATTTTGATTATATTAAATTAAAAAGTTTTTGAACAAACAAAACCATTGCAGACGAGAAACAGAAAACTGAGGGTAAAAATTTTACATCCAAAGTTTCTGATAAAAGCATCATTTCTAAAATATATAGAGATTTGACATAAATTTAAAAGAATACAAGATATTCCCCAATTGATAATCAAAATAAATGAATTTTAGATGAAGAAATTAAAATCATTTCTACTCAAAAATACTCTAAATAACTATTGCAAATTAAGATAACTCTGAGGTCCCATTTCATACCTCTCAGATTGGCAAAGATGACAGGAAAAGATAATAATAAATGTTGGATGGAATTTGAGAAACCCAGAACACTATATATTGTTGGTGGAGTTTTGAGCCAATCCAATCATTCCGGAGAATAATTTGGAACTACACTCAAAGGACTACCAAAATGCATACCCTTTGAACCAGCAATGTCTCTACTGGGTCTGTATCCTAAAGAGATTATAAAAAAAGGGAAATGGCCCACATGTGCAAAAATGTTTGTAGAAGCTCTTTTATAGTGGCAACGAACTTAAAATTGAATGAATGTCCATCAGTTGGGGAATGGTTAAATAAATTATGACCTATGAATGTAATGGAATATTACTGTTCTATAGGAAACAACCAACAGGTTGATTTCAGAAAGACCTGGATAGACTTTACATGAATTCATACTAAATGAAATGAGTAGAACCAAAGAACATTGTACATAGCAACAGCCAGATTATGTGATGATCAACTGTGATCAATTTGGTTCTTTTTAACAGTGAGGTGATTCAGGTCAATTTTGAAATATTTTTGATGAAGTGAACGATCTGCATCCAAAGAGAGGGCTGTGGAGACTGACTATGGATTAAAGCATGGCATTTTTTACGTTTGTTGTTGTTGTTGTTTGCTTGTTTTTTTTTCTTTCTCATTTATTCCCTTTTGATCTGATTTTTCTTGTGCAGCACACTATATGTGAAAATATGTTTAGAAGAGTTGTTCATTTAATTTATATTGGACTATTAGCTGTCTAAGAGACAGAGTGGGAAGAATAGAGAAACATTTGAAACATAATGTTTTTCGAGGGTGAATGTTGAAAACTATCTTTGCATGTATTTTGAAAATAAAAAGCTATTGGTATAAAAAATAAAAATAATAAACACCTGGGGATGTCCATCAATTGGGGTAAATTAGCTGTGATACATGAACGCAATGAAATACTATTGAGTAATAAGAAATGTTGAGCAGATGTATTTCAGAAAAACTTGGGGAAACTTTTGTGAACTGATTCAAAGTGAAATGAGTAAACTAGGAAAGCATTGTATCCAATAATAGCAACATTGTATGAGGATCAACTAGTAATGATTTGCTCTTTTCCAAAATACAATGACCTAAGACAATTCATTATGGATTCATTATGAAAAATCCTGTCCACATCCAGAGAAAGAAATGATGGCCCCTGAATGCAGATCAAAGCATGCTATTTTCACTTTTTTGTGGCTTTTTTTTAAATTTTTTGTTTGTTCTTTCACAACTGTGACTAAAATGGAAATGTTTTATATTATTGCATATATATTACCTATATCAAATTGCTTACCATTTTAGGAAGGAGGAAGGAAAGAAAGAAGAAAAATTTGGCACTCAAAATTTTGTAAAAAAAAAAATCAAGTGCTAAAAATTGGCTTTAGATATAATTGTAAAAAGTAAAATACTGTTTTTTAAAAAATTAATAATAAATACCTGGAGAATATCTTCCCCTTGGGATGAACTTTGATGTACAGGACCCCAGGGAAGATTTTTTGGTTGTGTTTTCATTGTTTCCTAATACTGATAGATGCTCTGGAAAATCTATTCATTTGAGGAATATAACCACACAGTAGTTGATGTGTTTCAAGAAAGTATGAATTTTGGTATAGATGTAGATGATTCTGCTTTAGAAACCAACATTTGAATGACAGGAGGTATCCTGTCAGCTCAACTGCTGGCTGAGAAGATGAAGTATCATTGGATAGAGGAAGTTTTTGGTCTATTCTCTCCTGAGGATAGCCAAGTAACTAATTCCAAAACTTCTGTCACCTTTCCTGAGTCCTACAGGGATACAATTAATTCAACTCATGTATGTTGTAAATACTCAAGAAATTATTATGACTTGCTCTCCTGGGCAAGAGACTTTCTTTGTAGAATGTTACCATTGAATAGACTTCCTGGTGATACTGTATTTGAGGATGTAGCCATACTGGTACTAAAGGGCTTATGGAAAAGTTTGTAGGAAAATATGATTATTACCAAAAGAAAGGCTCAAAATGCTGTTGTAAGGAATGTTGTGGTTAATGGACTGGTTTTGATCTAGGACAAATCCAAATTCCTGGAATAAAACAGTCATTTGAAATGACACTTTACCTGTAAGTAAAGATGTACAAAGAGCTGATTTCAATGCCCATTTTTCAATCTCCCAAAGCCTAATCAGGTTTATGGAGTTCCGTTAGGGACTTTAACAATGTCATGAGAAATTTCCTTAATTACTGCATTGTGTTGAAGTAACTTGAAGGACAGGGACCTATAGCATTCTTCAGGAACATGGATCAGAAAACATGGAAGTGAACATTCTCAACTCTCTCCCTGCTAGGATACTTTGTGCCAAGTGGGAAAAGTAGATAAATGGAGAATTTGAATACTCTCCTTGAATCAGTACAGTCCCCACTTTTAACTCAACTTTATAAGAAAGACTTTACCATGCACTTTGTAAAACTCATTAAAATTATGATTTACCATACAAAGCCACTCTCTTAGAACTCAGGAAATATGTTCTGAAGTCATTTAAGAAAATCAGCCACATGGACTATGAATTTATTTCTGTGCCTTGTTGTGACTAATAATAATAATAACAGCAACAACAATAATAGTAATGATAATGATGATAAATCAATGGATTGCCAAACTTGTGATGAGCTTTTCTGAAAGTGGCTGGTCTGGTCCTATAATGACAAGCAGCTAGATATTAACATTTAATATTTCATAAGGCTTTCCAGCCAGCTTAATCTGTTAGCATGATCTGAATGGCGTGCAATAATCTCTATGATTCTTTAACTTATTAGTGGAAGACTTTAATGAAAGAGAAGAGCATTTATTGTATCCAAAAGAGATGTTCTAAGCCAGTGATGTCAAATTCAAATGGGGGGGGGAATCCCTTCAGTGACATTATTTACTTAGAAAAACACATTATTGATTTTGTATTACATTTCCATTTATTTTGTTAAACACTTCCCAATTACATTTAATCTGGTTTAAGCTGCCTTTGGGAGTTTTCTTCTAGCATACAACCCTTTGGCTAAGAGTTTGACACACCATAATCAACTGTGCAGTTCAGAGAAGGTCTCATGGAGGAACTAGGGCTAAATTAGACTAAGAAAATAGTCTAACTCTGGATCAAAAGATGATTTATTGGGAGTTCATCTGGTCTAACCCCCTCAGCTATAGATAAGGAAACAAAGTCCCAGAGAGGTAAAATAATAATTTCATATAATTGTTAAATGGTTAATTAGTAAATTCAAACTCAGGGGCTATATGGCTCCCTCTTCCTCTTCCCCACTGCATAGGAACAGATTAGGAATATTTATGTTTCAAATGGAGAGGAATGGCAAAAGGGAGAGAATGTGGGAGACAAAATAAGAAGATTTTTTTTTCAAAAGAGACTCAGGAAAAGAGAGGTTGAAGCAGTCTCTTTTGAAGACCCACATTTGAAAGATCTCTTCAGAGTCACAGGGAGAAGAAATGACAGGCCTGGGAACAAAAATCAGGAATTTGGAGTTCCTCTTTCTGCTTCTAATCATATTCCCAAGAGAACTGGCCCAGCTGTTGCCTGAATGTCTGAGTGGAAAGAAGCCTGAGAGATTTTTTTTTTCAATTTGAACCCCTTGTTATAAATATAGAATTCAGGGGAGAGTAGGTCATTACTTTAAAAATTAATCCCTCCCATCCCCAATTAGTGAGAATAATAAGGCAAAGGGAGACTGAATTTAGTTACCTTTATTTCTTTAAGTAAGTGTACTTCACAATCATTCCTGAAAGCCTCATGGTTCCACGTTGGGTGAATTCATTCATGACTTGAAATAATGTGTCTATAGAAGGACTGCTTCTGTTTCTCTGTGTAATGAGTTGATTATATTTTGTCAGAAGAGCTATAAGTCCATCAAATGTCAAATGAATTATATGAAACATATTATTTTCGTAGCAGCTGGTTGTGAGTAACTCTTGAAACAGAGCTTCCTATTGTCAGACCTCACTGAGAAAACTCAAATGGGACTCATAAAAAGGACATATGATACTGATTCATGAAAGTTTATAAGTTTGCATATAAGGAGCCATTTCATAAAAATGATTTGACCACTTAGACCAAGATTATCACACAATTTACAAGGAAATAAATGTGGAATGTTTTATTTGCCCATGAGAGGAATTTTTGAGACAGTTGATCTCTCCAGTAGCTGAGTTATACTAAAGAATCAATTAGAAACTTAGAAATTCTGAGGTCCAACCATCTTTTCTTCCAATTCTATGCAGACTTCCATTGTAAAAACTCCCTCTATTTATGTATGCCCAGTCTGACATTAATTTAGAGCCTTTGGGCAGGGGTTTTTAATGTAGAATCTCTGAATTTTAAAATTTATTCCTAATGTGCTATTAACTGCTTCAATATAATTACTTTCCTTTATAGTTCTATTTATTTTATTTTATGTATTTAAAAACATTCTGAGAAGGCATTTATAGGCTTTGTTAGATTTCCAATGATATTAACAGTATGCACACACATACAAAAACATGCACACATGCACACACACACACACACAATCTGGTTAAGGATTCTTGTTTTACCGAGTTTATGGGGCACTGAGAAATTCACTTGTCCAAGTACAAAAAAGGGAGTATTTGTCAGAGGCTTTATTGGAGTCCATATTTTCCTGTATCTAAGATTAGCCCTCTCTTAACTCTGAATTAACTAATGAAAACCACTCAACACATTCACTATGTGGGAAGCATTGTCTATTATATAAATGCTAGTATACAAATGCAAAAATTGTAGCAGTCCATGCCCTCAAGGAGCTTATATTCCAATGAAGAAATATTAGTGACCTATGGCTAAGGAGTGCTATTTTGGTTCTAAAAGTTGCAGGAATGAGGACAGGAACTAAACATGAGTAAGATGAAAAATCTTTTCCAGTAACTATGGTAACATTGGTCTTATTATAATACAAGACCAGGAAAAAGGGGTTGAATCTGGCAGCAGGGGTGCTGTTGAGAGATAATGACCTGTGAATAAAGTGAAGTGTGGAAAGGGCTACCTGGTGATACTGGGCCATGCAAAGTATTCAGCCATCAGTAAGAATTGTTGAATGGGTGAGAGTAAACATAATGCATCTAAGAAGATAGCTTCAGGTCATTGAGTGGCTTTAAATGAAAAACAGAGGAGTTTGTATTTGATTCTAAATATAACCTGGGGACAAATGGAGCATATTGAGCAGAAGAGCACAGTCAGATCTATACTTTATGAACTTCATTTTAGAAACTGAATTGAGAATAGAGCAGAAAGTATGATTTGAAATAGGCAAAGGAGTTGGGTGATCCTTACAATGGTCCATCTGAGAGATGATAAGAACCTGAATTAAATGGGAAAGATGTTCAAGATGAGGAAAGAGTTTAGATTTAAAGATACAGTGAAGGCAGAACTAACAGTATTTGGCAACTGAACATAAATATAGAAATAGGATGAGGAGGACAGATGGTGGTACAATGGATATAATATTAGGCTTGATGTTAAGAAGGCTCATCTTACTAAGTTCAAATATGACCTTAGATACTTAGTAGGTGTAAGACCTTGAACAAGTCATTTAACTCTGTTTACTTCATTTTCACATCTGTAAAATGAGCTGAAGAGGAAATGGAAAACTACTCTAATATCTTTGCCAAAATTACCCATGAGTCTAGAGCAATTGAAACAGTTGAACAACAAAAATGTGAAGGGGAATGAGGAGAATGAAAAATCAAGAAATACCCCAAGGTTGTCAATCTGCTAGATTTTATGTGAATGCCTTATCAACATCCCACTGTATCTTTGTCAAATGTTAGCCTTCTCTAGTGTGGTTTTGGGAGTAAGGGAGAAAGACAGCTCAAAATTCAAAATGTGATACACACACACACAAAGACCAAAAATAGAATTGGGTATCCCTACTCATAATCCCATTCCTCTGGCTTATGAGTCTTTTATTTCCTCTATTTCCAACCTAGTTCAGTTTACCTCTCCTTAAGCAATCTAATGTTCCCTTCCCCTGCTCCCAGAAGCTTACCATATTGATGCTAGATTTTGTGTGAATGCCTTATCAACATCCCACTGCAATCAGAAATTGCAAAATTTAAAAGATCTACCAGTCTTATTTGAGATCACATGCATATGCCATGAATTGGCTTGTTCAAGGTTTTATATATATATATATATATATATATATATATATATATATATATATATATATATATGTGTGTGTGTGTGTGTGTGTGTATGTGTGTATGTGAATATGTATATGTATAAATATAGGGAGAGAAATATATATATGTATATATTATATATATATATAAACCCATATGTTTCTGTGTGTGTGTGTGTGTGTGAGAGAGAGAGAGAGAGAGAGAGAGAGAGAGAGAGAGAGAGAGATGGAGAGTGACAGAGAGAGAAACAGAGAGACAGAAAGAGAGAGAGAGAGAAAAAGAGAGGGAGAAAGTATAAACCTATAGATTTTTGTGGGTGTGGAGAAAGACAGACAAATAAAGATAGTGTGTTCACAGGTAAGGAGTACTATAATGTAGGCATATAAATAACTCAGTACAATACTAGAATACTAAAAATATAATGAAAAAGATTATAATGAAATCCAGCCTCAGATCATCCTGGTTGTGTGACCCTGACCAAGTCACTTAACCTCTCTCTACCTCCATTTCTATAAAATAAGTATCATAATATCACCTTTCTCCTAGGGTTGTTGTAAAGATCAGATGAGATAATAAGTGTAAAATACTTTGAAAATCTTAAGCTATGATAAGGATGAAAATAACACAGTGTAGCTGATAGATTCGAGAAAATTTGAATTTAAATCCAGTTTCAGATACTCATTAACTGTGTGATACTAGACAACTTAGTTAATAATACCCATCAATTAAATGGCACTTTCATGTTTGAAAAGCACTTTATAAATGTTATCTCAATTGATCTTCCTAACAACCATGGAACTCAGAAGCTATTATTACATCAATTTCAGAAATGAGGAAGCAGGAATGGAGAGGTTAAGGAACATGCCTAGGGTCACACAGCCAGGAATTATCTGAAGCATAATTCATAATTATATCTTCCTCACTACAACTCCAGCACTCTGCCTACTCTATCACTATCTACCTCTTTCAACTCCCACTTCTTCATCAGTAAAATGGGGTTAAATAGAGCCACTACCTCCCAGGGTTGCTATGAGAATATAGTCAGATATTATATGCAAAGAACTTTGCAAACCTTAAAACATTATGTGAATGCTAGCTAGAATTATAACAGAATCACAGCTTTAAAGCTATTTGGGCAACATGAAGGTCACCTATTCTAGCCCTCTCATTTTACAAATAAAGAAACAAAGATGAGAGAAGTTAAATGAATTATCCAAGATCACATTGGCTGTAATACCAGAGATGTGATTGGAAGTCAGACCCTATAAATCCAAAGTCAGGCTTGATTCTGAATTCAGATACATAGAGTCATACACTAGTATGACTCTATGTATCTGATCAGTAGGAAGTGAAACAGAGACAGCCATGTCACAAATATCCAAAGAGGACAGAATATCCAGGAGAAGAGTGTTGAATGTTGCAGAAGATCCAGAAGGATGAAGATCGATAACTGGGAATAAAGGTATGATTTCAGCTAAGTGGCAAGTCCAAATCTCTAATTTAATCCAATCCTTTTTTTATAGATCTGACTACAAGTTTCATATTCTTCTCACTTACAACTTTTCTAAGTGACTTCACATTGTACTTTGAACCTCTGTAATATACTTCATGAATCCTGATGATGTATAGGGAACTACGTGAAGCAGTAGATAGACTCAGAAAGATTTGAATTAACATCCAGTCTCAAACTTTGAACAAGTCACTTAACCACTGACTGTTTCAACTGTAAATTGGAGATAATACCTACCTCCCAGCAGGGCTGTGAAGATCAAATAAGGTACTATTTGTAAAGTAAAGTAAATTTGTAAATTTGGTGAATTTGTTAGGTAAATTGGTAAAGCATAGCATAGTACTTGGTACATAGTATTGCATTTTACATAATAATTATACATAAATTATCACTTTTATGCTTATGGTTTATGGTTTACTTTCCTAATAGACCATAAATTTCTTGAAGACCAGAAATGTGGTTTTCTAATCTTTATAGCTCACTGCAATTCAAAGAGAATGTTCTACATACTATAGGTACCTAATACATGTTTTTATGTATTGTATTATATTATAGCCCTGCCTGTCATGTGAATGATTCAGAATCAATCACCAGTGCAACCAAAGACAATTTGATGGATGAAATGAATATTGGATTTTAAATTAGGAGACTAATGTTCAAATCCTGGATTTATTCCTTGTATCCATATGGCATTGAATGAGTTATCTCACCTTCCTGGACCTCAGTTTCCTCATCTGTAGAACAAGAAGCTCAGATGGCTCATACAAGGATCTCTATAAATTCTAAATCTGTTATCTAAGGATCAGACTCAGAACTTTCAATTTCTAGTTCAATTCTTGGCTCTTTTGTATATCTTCAGTTCTTTAAGACAATGAATCCACAGTGCTCTGGACAACACTATTAAAGTTTCCTTCCTTACAATCCAAGCATCCTCATGAAAACCTAGACACCCAGGCAACACCCTGGTTGTCTGCAAGTGTTAGAAGTGTGGTTGCAGCTGTCTGTTCACAATATTTCACATTTGCCCTGTCATCTGGATCCCATAACAATGTGCAGAGTTCAGCAAACAGCCACTGATCATTTTTGTGGTTGCCTTTTACTGGATGCTCCCAAGGAACATCTGACTGCATCAAGTTGGAGTCTCAGAAATTAAATTCAGCAATGCTACCCCACATGCAAAACCCAAGGCTGCAAGGATTGGCAGAGCAGAGGCCACCAAAAAAGGCACCCACCTCCACTCATAACTAAAATACCACAAGTATTAGCTTTCTTGTGGCAGGAATATGCTTTCTTTGGGCAGCTCCCCAAAGAGTACAGTAACAACTTTCTCTTGAGAACATGGCTTGGCAGGAACTCTGTAAGAGATGGTGATGGTGAAAAAGAAATAAAGATAGTTCTCAAAAAGATAAATAGTAAAAAAAAATGTGCAGTACTTCCAGTAGTGACTAAACTCACTAAGTTAAAAAATGAACAACAAATGACAACAAAAGGCTGAGAAGAGGAAACTGTTATTTGGACAACAAATCTGAGGTTCTTTCCATTCACCATACCATAGTGTATTCTGCCACATTGTTGTTTGGCCTTTAAATTGTTATAGCCCTGGCCATCCACTGTATTCATAATGCCTAGCATACTCTGATTGCTGTACTTAGTTATCTTTGCAGATGCATGAGACCTACCTCTCCAACTAGAGCAGTAGGATACTTGATTTTGCAGTCTCTAGGTCAGTGTCTTGTCCAAAATATATGCTCAGTATATTCTAATAAATAATGCATTCATTTTTTTACTTGATGCAATAGTTACAAAATGAAAATAAAAAGAATAATTGTACTTGGGGCCAGAGGACTTTGGTTCAAATAGCAATTTACTACTTATATAATCATTTAATCTTGAGTAAATGATGTGTAAGTCTAGACTACAGTTTCCTTGATAATTGAGCAAAGTGATCTCTTTTTAGTCAACATTTCCTATGAGCTTATGATCCACCAAAATAATAATTGTTGACTTTCTTATAAAATGTTAAAGTTTACATTATGTCTTAGATATATTGTCTCCTGGGTTGTAATATGCAAACTCTAAAGTTTCTTCCATTTGCTAATTTATTACTTCATAAGGTCATACAAAAAGAGAAGTTAGACTAGATGGCTTCTATTATCTTTGCATTTTTAAATTTATGACCTAACAATGCTTTACTTCATAAGGAAGAGACTTCTTTGGCATACAAAGAAAACTAGATTTGCCTGAATTTTAAATAAGGAGTTGAGTTCCACAGGTGTTAGCTAAGACTTTGAGATCAGAATTCTAGATTATTATACAAGTATATTGATAGAAGAAAAAGAAAAATCATTCTGTTGTTTTATTAAGAATGATCATATATAAACAAAGAGAAAAATGTGTGCTTTGAAAACATTCTATGAGGACTTCTTTATTTTATTTTATTTTTTGAAGAGTACTAGTCTTCATATTCTGAGTCAGTAGCTCAATGAAAAATCTTTATTACTGGAGTTGGGCTGGAGCATTTTTCCAATATCAAGTGAAATATGCCTTCATATAAACAGAGCCTTCATAATAGCTGCATCTGGTAGCTCTGAGGTAATGTCTCCTTCAGTAAAAGAGCTTCCAAATTTGAATTTTCCAAAAGTGACCCATGAAGCAGTTGGGTTAGAGTCTGGACTTATCGACTCCTGTTTTGTCAGCCAATCTTGGGGAATATTGTGAAGAATGGAGGTGGTGAATAGCTGAGAAAGGAGTGTAAGGGAAAGGGAACTACACTTGGAGACAGAAGAACAAGCTGTACAATATTGAGCAATTTATTTCAAAACCCTGGGCATTAGTCCCACTTCATTTATAAGTGGAACTGTTATATTACTGTTTCATTGTGTGTATGTGTGTGTATGCAAGGGTGATAAAAGTATTTTGTAAAATTTAAAGTGATTAAAAATGTGAAAGTATAATCAAGATGTTCATGGTAGTACTGATGATTGAGTCTCTCCCAGGAAATCAATCATTTGTAAAATTAATTGTCCTTCAGGAGAGGAGTATGTTCTGATTGTGAAAAGAAGATCCTACTACATGTTGAGCATATTGTAGAAGAGATATTTATTCATATATGAAAAAATGGAAGTTGAATAACAACTTACTGTCACTTATAGACCTTCATTTGCCACCATCTGCTCTGCTTTCTTTCAATTTATTTTCTCTTCATCCTGCCCCTGTACCTGCCCCAGGTCATTCATTCATTTTCAACTGTCTTTTGTATATTGTCTTTCACTATTTGATTAGATATGTTCTTTGAAGGCAAAGACAAAGTGCCAACAACATAGTAGCTGTTTAATAGATGTTTACTATTATTTTCATTGTATCTTGTGTAATTTGAACTAGATGACCTATGATTCTTCTTCCAATTTGGAGAATCTCTGCAATAGAAGTTGTGTTATAATAGATAGCAGGTGTCAAAACTAGGAGGACCTAGATTCAAATCCTGTCTATTACACATACTAGCAAAATCATTTAACCTTTGAACTAAGCAACTCTCTAAGACTGTAAAGCAGAAAAGATGTTAAATTGCATTCCTAGAGGGAGTTTCCACAATGGAAATTTCATATACATTTTCAGCTAGTTGATTTCAATAGCAGACAGTTGCAGTGAATAAAGTTCTAGATATGGTGACTGAAAGACTTGGGTTGAAATCTGGCTTCACAAAGTTAGTAATGTATAAATCTGGGCAGATAATCTATCTCTATTTACTTGAGTTTCATCACTTGTAAAGTGGAGATTGTGATGGCATCTCACAAGGTCGTTGTGAGGACAAACATGCTATTTTTGTAAAGCACTTAGCACAGTGCCTAACACATAGTGTTTAATAACTACTTCCTTCCTTTTTTTCTTCCTAAATATTCCTCCCTTCTTTCATTCTTTAATTCCCTCATCATTTTTCCCCTCTCTATCTCCCTTAATTTCTATTTCTGTTCCTGTGAATATAATATTGAATGCCTTAAAATTTTTAAAACACATTCCCATAGCAATCCCATAAGGTAGGTGTGATTATAATTGATACTTTTTAACTGAAAAAATAAACTCAGGGACAGTAAATAACTTATTCCTGGTCATAAAACCAATAAGCTTGAGAGCTAGAATTGATGTTCATAGAATTTCAGAATTGGAATGGACCTCACAAGCATTTTAGTTAAACCTAAGGCTTCTTAATCTAAGTGGAGCACTATTTCTTCTATATCTCAGAATCAAAAATCTCTAAACATATCTTCCATCCATTGAATTCTGTCATAATGATTTTTAAAACTATTACAGAGGGGAAAGAAAGAAAAAAAGTTCTCTCCCCAGATAGAAATTCAGAGACAAGAGCTTAAAAGAAGAGTAGAAGATCATGGTAATGTAATCCATGAAATGAGACAATTGCATGGATAATACATGTGTGGTGGTCTCTCAGTGATCTCAGAGCATAATACTAATAAAACCACATCTCAGTGACACAAAAATTATAAGCCAGAGGTTATAATAATATTTCAGAGTCAGCACATATACTGAATTTGAAAGGGATACTCCAATTTCAAAGACATAGACATAGGCTTAGTAACAAGAAGAATGTTTCCATTTTGTTGCCATCCTCTCCACCCAAAATATGACTTATAAATCTTTTTTAATCATTAGAAGGGAACCCATAGGAAGGAAACCTGATCATCTATACCAATTGCATTCTATCTAGGAACGGGTTGTAGTTAATTATCAGTATAATGGGGGTGGAGCCAAGATGGCGGAGTGAAAAGGTGACTCTGACTCTCCTCCGATCTTCTCTCAAATCAACAATAAAATAAGCCTCTGAACTGATCTTCAAGTCAAAGAACTCAGAAATATTTGGACACTTTTCTGAAGAACTTCATATCAAGTTTGTCTAACTCGGACAGAGAGATAAATAGAGGACTCCTGTGTAGGCCGAAAGTGAGGGTGGGACTCAGCTCAGCTCACCCTGGCAGAAATTCCAAACTCCAAACTCCAAATTCCAAACACCTGGAGTTTATCTGAGGCACTCAGGACACTCTGCCCTGATTGGGGGCAGGTGTTCTGGCAGACTTGCCTTGTTTAAGGAGTAATTCAGACGTAGTCCCAGCCCCCACTGGCCCAGCACCTTAAGTTAACTCCCTGAAGTACCCCAGGGCAAGGAAATTCAGGCGCCTTTCAGCCACTGTTTTTTTTTTTCCCTACCTTAAAGAGATATCCACCCTGTCTAAAAAAAATGAAGAAGCAAAAGAGAGCTCTCACCATAGACACCTTTTATCAAGACAAAGAAGGCAGGACCCCAGATCCTGAGGTTCCTTTAGACAAAATACCAGAAGAAGGTATTAAAGACCATCACTGGTCACTTTTTCAAAAGGCCTTTCTGGAAGATTGCATAAAGAACCTCAAAAGAGAGCTGGAGGATAAATGGGAAAATAAACTGAAATCAGTGTAAGAAGGGAAGAAGATGGTCATTCAATGGCGGAGATCAGACAGGAGTCTCTGTATCCTCCTCTAACCTTCCCTCAAACCAACAACATATGAAGCCTCTAGAAAGATTTTGAAGCAAAAAAATCCACAATATCTGGAGGACAACACGATTCTAGAAGAAGATACTCTGGAAGAACCTCAAAACAGGTCTGTTTTAATTGGGCAGGGGGAGTGGTCTGCTGAACCCAGACTGCATTGCAGGGACCCCGGGGCAGGGAGCTGGAGCAGGGAGCTGGAACAGGAGTGGGAGCGTTGTGCTTTTCACACACCTGGGAGTCTACTGGGGGCCTCTTGGGCCAATATATATTGATTGTGGGCAGGTGGTTTGGGGGGTCTGCCTTTTGTGGGGGGTAGATTGTGAACCACTGAACCCCTGATGAGCATCGGACCTAGCTGGCATTACACAACACCCTAGGGTGATCAATCAATCAACATGACTGATCAGCACCAGAAATAATTCAATCTCAATAGAGGCAGAAAAAGCATTTGATAAAATCCAACATCCATTCCTATTAAAAACATTAGAGAGTATAGGAATTAATGGACTTTTCCTTAAAATAGTCGGTAGCATCTATTTAAAACCATCAGCTCGCATCATATGTAATGGTGATAAACCGGAACCATTCCCAATAAGATCAGGGGTGAAACAAAGGTTGCCAACTATCACCATTACTATTCAATATTGTATTAGAAATGCTAACCTTGGCAATAAGACAAGAAAAAGAGATTAAAGGAATTAGAGTAGGTCATGAGGAAACCAAATTATCACTCTTTGCAGATGATATAATGGTCTACTTAGAGAACCCTAGAGAATCAACGGAAAAACTATTAGAATTAATCCACAACTTTAGCAAAGTTGCAGGATACAAAATAAATCCACATAAATCATCAGC
>JAJPUD010004520.1:0-60945 GCA_023553655.1 Myrmecobius fasciatus
CCTTTTGCCAAGAAAACCCTAAAATGTGATCATGGATAGTCAGATAGGACTGAACAACAGTCTTGGTTTAAGTATATAGTTCTTTTAAAAACTGATCATTTTATGGAAATATGTTTAGAAAAACTGCACATGTTTAATCTATATTGGATTGCTTAGGGAGAAAAGGAAAGAGGGAGAAAAATTTGGAACACAAGGTTCTACAAAAATGAATGTTGAAAATTATCTGTGCATATGTTTTCAAAATAAGCAGATTTAACAAAATAAAAGAGGAAAGGTGAATGTTTAAAGTTATCTTTGTATGTATTTGGAAAAATACATTTTAAAAAGAATCTTAAAAATAAATAGATAATTTTTTAAAAATAAAAACTGATCATTTTTTCTCCTAATGCTTCTGGCTTTATAATATATAGAATAATATATTCTATATTCTATATATATAATATTATAATAAATCACAATATATTATAATATTATATATATATAATTTTAGATAGACCATTGACAAGTTGAAATATATGCAGGACAATAAGAATGGTGTGGGAAGATGCAAAACCTCATTATAAGAGGCTTAGCTGAAGGAACCAGGGATATTTAGCCTAGAGAAAGGAAGACAAAAAAGAGCTATATTCAAACATTTTGGTAATTTGAAGCATTACAGTGTTGAAGACAATCCAGTCCGAAAAATAGGTAATCTCAGAGTCATCCTGGTTTCCTTTTCACTTTTCCTAATTCCAGATAAGCAATTAGCTACCAAAGTTTATGGATTATACTATCAAATCTCTTGTATAGCCTTCTCAAGGGCAAGGACAGTTTGGAGTTTTTTCCTTTCATCTACAGATTATGGCTCAGTGTCTGGCACCTAGTAATCACTAAATAAATGTTTGCTGGTTGATACATCCTCTTCCCTGCATTCACACCATCACTATCCTAAATCAGAGTGCCTTAGCCTAATGTCTTAGAGCAGCTAGATGGCCCAGTGGATAGGGTGTTGAGCCTAGAGTCAGGAAGACTCACTAATCTTTGTGGTTTCAAATCTGGCCCCAGATACCTGTTAGCTATGTGGCCCTGGGCATGTCACTTAACCCTATTTGCCTCAGTCCCCTTATTTGTAAAATAAACTGGAGAACAAAAAAGCAAACCACTCCAATCTTTGCCAAGAAAACCTCCAATGGGATCAGAAGAGTTGAACACAACAGGAAAACAACAGAACACACTAACATCTCTTGCCTATATTATTATAGTACAATTGCCTTCTAATTGGGGTCTCTGATTCAAGTCTTTCCTGTCTTCCAATCCATCCTTCACATAGATGCCAAAAGATATTCCTAAATTCTGATCATGTCACTTCCCTGATCAAAAAAAACACCAGTAGTTCCCTCCTGCCTCTAGGATCAATAAAAGCACTGTCAAGCCCTTTAATACCTGACTTCCACCTATCTTTCTAGGTCTGCTCCTTTTATTTCCTCTTCAGTGTAATCAAACTAGCTTTTATACTGATCCTGATATATGATATTCCATTTACCATCTGTTCTCTTTGCCTGAAATGTATTCTTTCCTCACCTACACTTCTAAGAATCCCTAATATCCTTCAGTCTAACTCAAATGAAACCTTCTACATGAGACTTGAAAAATAAAACAAAACAAAACTCTCCCAAATGCTGTTTTATTTTATATACACTATACATGTTTATGTCTATCTCACTATTTTTATTATTTAGTATCCATCTTATATGTATTTATGTTTGTTGCTATACAATCATTTCAATCGCATCTGAACCTGTGATTTTGAAAAAGTCACTTGAGCTCTGGGGGCTTCAGTTTCTTCATCTAGAAAATGAGGGATTTGGATAATGAGAGGTTCCCATCTAGTTTTAGACCTGCTCTTTTTCATCCTCATCTTCACAATCAATTTTTGTTGTTTGGCCATGTCTAATTTTTCATGACTCCATTTGAGGTTTTATTGGCAAAAATACTGGAGTGATTTGCCATTTCCTTTTACAACTCATTGTCAAATAAGGACACTGAGGCTAGGGTGAAGTGACTTGCCCAGGTTCACAGAGCTAGTGAAGTATCTGAGGTCAAATTTGAATTCAGGAATATGAGTCTTCCTGACTCCAGGTTCAGCACTCTATTCACTGTGTCACATAGCTGCACTTGTTTATGTTTATCTCCCCCAAATTATTATTTATTTAGTATCTATCTTATTACATATATATGTATATATATGTGTTGTTTCTACTGATAGAATAAAAGCTCCGTAAGGGAATCAACTGTTTCTATTGTATATCTCTAGTGCCTGACTAGCCTTCTTGGTGGGCATTAGTCAGTCAATGTAGTGACATCAAGGTCTCACCACCCACACCCACGCTCATGCCTACACCCACACACGAATACAGCCAAAAAAAAAAAAGTTTCTGTCTCAAGAAGATTACATTCTAATGGGTGAGACAATATATAACCATGTAAAACAAGGTCCAGATCAGTGCAAATAAACAATCCCCTGAATCATGGTGGTGTTCAAGAGCCAGCTCAAACCAGCTGTGTTGATTGACAAATTGTCTATGAGCATTAAATCTTGATTGCTCTAAATCTGTATTTCGTGTCGTTTTGTTGATTATTTAGATGTAAGAAAGTAATGGAGAAAATCTTAATAGGGCAGATTAATCTTAAAAGAGTCTCCTTTTTTGTAGAACTGGAAGTGGCTTCATTATTCTAATTCACATTGCATACTTCCATTGGGCTGTAACAAATTTATCATATTTTGCATAAGTATAACCTTGACTAGTACAAAATTGAATAAATAGACCCACTTCTGGGAAATGTATTTATTTATTTATTTATTTTGGCATTAATGGGACCTACAAGATACATACAAAAGTAAATAAGATTTGATCTTAGAGGGAAGGCACTGCAATAGGTGGAATAAGGAAAGGTCTCTTGAAGAAGAATGACCAAGGGACTTGAGGAGTCATTTATTTATTTATTTTTAATTTATGGAATAAAACAAACATCTTAATAAATTTAAAAATAATTTAAAATTTAATATTTTTAAAAGATCATTGCACCTAATACTACAAGTCTATTATATACAATTTGCTCTTCCATTTAAATACATAATATAATATAATTACCATTAAATAGAAATATATGTATAACAACATATATATATATTATGTATATAATATATATACATATATATACACATGGGGGTGAGGGTGTCTGAGTGTGTGTGTGTGTAAGATCATTCTATAATACTTCTATTGATCAGTTCTTTCTCTAGATGCAGATAGGGGCTTTCTTCATGTGTTCTTTGTATCTGTATTTGAGTATTTATAATCATGAAAATGACTTCGTTTCTCGATTGTGCTTAAAATAATATTGTTACTTTATGCAACGTTCTCATGGTTTTGCTCATTTCACTCCTTATTTCACATAAGTATTGTTTGTCTTAGACCATAGAGTTCATCATTTCTTATAGCACGGTAGTATTCCATCACAATCATGCACCATAATTTATTCAGGCATTCCATTAATTGATGGATAATCCTGCCATTTCCAGTTCTTTGACTCCACAAAGACAACAACTATAAATAATTTATTATATATAGGTTCTTTTCCTTTTTCCCTAATCATTTTTGGAAACAAACCTATTAATGGCATTGTTGGGTCAAAATTTCCATCTTGAAGGAATCTGGAAAAGCCAGAAGAAGTTGAAGTAGAAGAGCATTGCAACAAAAAAATTTCAGGAATTTGGAAATACACTATGGTGTGCTGGGAAGATCAAGGCCAGGGACAATGAGGCATAAAGTATTAGGAAGGAAACAAAATGTAAGAAGACTAGAAAAGTAGGAATGGATCAGGTTTTGAAGAAGAGGTTTTTGGGTTTTTATGTTTTTGTTTTTGTTTTTTTAACAATATTTTACTTTTCCAAATACATGCAAGATAATTTTCAACATTCACCTTTGCAAAACCTTGTGTTCCATTTTTTCCTCCCACTTTTCCCCCACTCTCCAAGACAGCAAGCAATCCAATAAAGGTTAAACATGTGCAATTCTAGGGGCAGCTAGATGGTACTGGATAGAGCACCAGCCCTGAAGTCAGGAGAACCTGAGTTCAAATGAGGCCTCAGACACTTCTCCTGGGCAAGTCACTTAACTCCATTTGCCTCAGCAAAAAAAAAAAAAAAATGCAGTTCTTCATGGTCAGACCTCTATTTTAGTTGGATATATTTGATAGCTGGGTGGAGGATGGCCTTGATTGAGAAGATACTTGAAGCAAAGAAACAAATCAGCAAGCTACTACAGTAGTCCAGGCATGAAGTAAGGAGGACTATTGTGATAATTATAAGTAGAAAGAAGACACATACAAGAGATATTGCAAAGGTAGAATTCACAGGACTTGGAAACAAATTGAAAATGTTGGGTAAGAATGAGGAATCAAGACTGACACCTACGTTATTAGCCTGGGTGATGGAGGAGGAGGATGGTGCCCTTAACAGTAGTAAGCAAATGAGGGAGAAAAGAAGATTGGAAGGGATAGATTATGAGTTCTGTTTGGGACATGTTGAGATTAAAATGTAGGACTAAGGCAATCATACTGGAGCTCAGCAGGGAGGTTAAGATTAGATAAATCAATCTGAGAATTATCTGCATAGAGATATAGAAGATAAATCCATGGGAACTGATGAGATCATCAAGACCGACAGCAGAACTATATTAACACCTGTGGATTGATTGAAGAGGGACTGAATTAGTTCAGGCCAGCCTTTTATAAAGGGCAGAACTAAGACTTTTCCTAAATGGACAGCCTATGAAGCTAGTAAATTTTGGCTTAATATAAGGAAAGATGTCCTAACAATTAGATCTGTCCCCTACCCCCCCCCAAAAAAAAACAACCACCACCACCACCACCACCACCAAAAAAACTAACAAGCAAATACACACACAAAACACAAAGGAAAAATGAGCTGCTCAAGTTGGTAAAGAGTTTCCCTAGGGTGTTCAGAGACTGGATAATTTGTCAGGAATATTGGAGACATTACTGAATCAGGTAATGATTTTACTAGAATGATTTCTGAGGTCCATTTCAACTTGTCAATTCTATAATTCAACTTAAGGAAATTATATGACTCAGAATATAATGGGGCACAGAAATGCACTTCAGGGCCTAAGGCTATTTCCATTTGATAGTAGTTTGGTGAAATATTGTCACAACAATTTCACTAATAAAAGGAGAAAAGTATATTTCAGCCTGCTGCATCCACTGTATTTTTATATTTCTTTCATTTGTTACCATTGTTCTAACCTAATGCTTCACAAAGGGTGGGATATTTCTGTGGTGGGGATTCAAAAACGAGGAATCTTCCCCAAGATGAGACACACCCCACTTTGCCCTGCCCCCCCAAAATCATCTAGAGTGGAGATTTTTAACCTGGAGTTAGTGAACTTTAATATCTATCATCATGTATGGGTTATACATCTATCTATATATATATGCACATGTGTGTAGTTGTTCAGTTCTGATTCTGGGACCCTATGAGCTTCTGTTTATGGAGTTTTCTTTGCAAAATACTGGATAGTTTGCTATTTCTTACTCTAATGGATCACCAACAATTTAAGTGACTTGTCCAAAATTACACAGCTAGAAAGTTTCAGAGTCTGGATTTGAACTCAGATCTTCCTGAGCACAAGATTCACTCCATTGTGTCACTTAGCTGCTTTATATATGTATATACATACAGAGATATCTTTCCATAGAATTGGTTTCCTTTGTGCTTGTGTTTTATTTTATGCCTTTAAAAACATCATTCCGAGAAGGGATGCAAGGCTTTACTTGATGGCTATTATACAAAAAAAATTAATAATGCCTGGTATAGGGACTAATTTTTAAAAGCAAGATAACAGAAGTTAGAAGGCTTGACTTGAAGACAGGAAGATTCTGTCAATGTCATTAACTGTAAATGCATAAGAAACTTCACCTATCTACTGTTTCCATAGCCACCTCTCCCTTGGGATTATTGTGAGGAAGGCGTTTTGTTTTCCTTAGAGTACTATATAAAGTCTAGCTGTACTATTATCAGACAGTACCTTTTGTTTCTTAGCAGATCAAGTTAGAATACAATATTGTAAAACTACTTAGGTTACCAAAGCTTTATTCAAGACTGAAGGTGGATCTGGTTAAAAGGTCAGTTCCAAGTAAGAAAGAGCATTGAAATCTTTGCAGGCATATATGCAGGATAAGATAATAAAAAGGCTCAAAAAGAGCAGCTAACAAAGAATATTAAAAATTTTCCAGAATATATTTTAATTGTTAACAAAAACTTACATTGACTATTAACTATTTAGCTATATGACATAATAACTAGGGTCTTAGATTAAGTCTTAAAGGACCTCAGGCGTTTTATGATTCAAGAATTCACCAGCTACTGTAAGCTGTTATGTTGGAGAAAATAGTTGCACAAAAAGTTATGTATTCAGTAGAACCGAAAAGTATAATTGATTTATCATTTTATCATATGCAGGATACTTCTGAATTTAACATATTAAATCATTTGTATTTCATGAAAGTGGCTTGCGATCATGTACTTATAAATCTTGGCTGCCCAGTCTAATGGCCTCTTCTCAATCCTCAATTCTTTTTGACATCACAAATATTTGATACTGTTGACTATACTCTCTTTCCCCTATGACTTTTTATAACACTCTTTTTATCATTCTTGTGGGACAACTCCTCATTTTCTTTGCTGCTTCATCATTCCATAATACATCCTCTACTAGCTACTAGTATATCTAAAGATTGTGTACTTATTGGATACTCTTCTTTTCTACCTGGTGACTTACTTCATCACCTACTGTGAGCTTAACTATGATGTCTATTCAGGTGATTCAAAGAGCTTCATGTACAGGCCTAGTGTCTCTCTAGATCTCTCAGGAAATCCAGTTTTTCATCTCCAGTTGTCCTAATTTATATCTTGCCACAGGACCCACATGGCTCCAAAGTAGAGAATGAAGCTGGTGACTGCTCAGTCCTGCCTCACTTGCAAGTCATGGAATCACCTCACTGAGGTCCTGGTCCTCTTTGAACACAAAAGAAAATAACAACCACCACACCCATAATCTTGAGCAAAACTAGAATTCCTTATCTTTGCCCCCAAATGCTTCTGAACCCTCTGTACTTCTGTGGAGTACACCATCATTCTTCCCAATTCCATTTAATCAATTAATTGACAATTCTTGTTTGATCTCACCTGTCCTATTATATTGTCTTTACCTGGACCATTACCATAGACTTCTAATTAGTCTCCCTATTTTGTCATATACACATACAAGCACACCATCCTCCATACAGTTGTTACAATGATTTTCCTAAAGCACAGGTCCTAAAGCCCTTGCTCAATAAATTCCAGTAACTCCTCACTGCCTCTGTGATATATCTCACATAATGCATTATATCATATCATATTCTTTTGGCATGTAAAACCCTTCACAACCTGGCTTCCTCTACCTTTCCAGTCTTTTGTGTGTGTGTGTGTGTGTGTGTGTGTGTGTGTGTACATGACAGGGCACTTCTCCCATTTCTTTGCCTTTGCTCTGTCTTCTGAGCTTGGAAGCACTTTTTTGTTAGAACCCATCTTTCCAAATTCATCTTCAAAAATGTCTTCTAGAACAAAGCTTGCAGATCCTCATCATTCCCTACCCCTCCTATCCATCCAGGAACCTAGAAAACGTAAAAGAAAAAAGCATACAGACGGTGATGAAGAAAACTAACTTCTACACCAAGTACCTGAAAAGTTTTCATTTCTCACCTGGCTTCACTCCTTTGGGAATTCTTTGATTTCTACACCATGCCCAATACTCCAGGTACCTTCTTCCCCCACCCATCTATGCCTCTCTAGTTTGTTTTCCCGTATTCTTTCCCCCCTTAGAATGAACTCTCTATGGGGGCACAGACTGTATACCCAGAGTTCAGCACAGTGCATGCATGGCACATAGTGGACACTTAAAGTTTATTGACTATGAAACCCACAAACCCAGGGAAGCTAAATTAAGGACTAGTCAGTCATGAAACATTAAATATATAGACACTGGTAATCTTTGGGAGTGACAAACCCTGCCTTCAAGGAGCTCTTCAGTCCAATGGAGAAGACAACAAATAAACGGCTCTTGTACAAACTATAAGCAGGGCAAATGGGCAATAATCTAGGGAAGGAAGATGCTAGAAAGGAGATAGTAGAGGATCTCCTGTAGAAGCTGGGATTTTAGCAAGGGACTTCAAGGAAACTAGGAAGTGGGGGTGAGGAGAAAGAGAATTACAAGATTAGGAAACAACAGGTGTAAACGCTTGGAGTCTGGCCATGGAGACACAAGCAGCAAGTTACTGAATCGCTGAGCTATTTTAGGTGAGGAGAGGCATAAGTCATGATAGACTTTGAACACGGCCTAAGGATTTATTGTTTGATCCTGAAAGTGATGGGGAATGCAATTATTGATGAGGGGAGGGTCGTGACTTCTTTGTGCCTTTAATGTTTACAGACTTATTCTGGTCCTTAATTTGAAGTTCCCCAGCTTGTTTAGTATACATTATTGAGGGGTTTCAGTCTTGGTTGACTCCTCATAATCCCATTTAGAATTTTCTAGATAAGGATACAGTTTCCATTTCCTCCTCCAACTCATTTTACAGATGAAGAAACTGAGGCAAACAGGATTAAATGACCTGCCCAAACAAGTTAGTGTCTCAGTGTAATTGGAACTCGGTTTTCCTGAATCCAGTGCCACACTCTATCCATTGCATCGCCTGACTTCCTGCCTTCATAAATATTAAGAGCATACTAAGTGCACGGCCATAAACTTTGGCAGTTTAAGGAAAGAGTCAAATGATTAGTCCTTTGAATCACTTTAGGGAAAAGTTACATAAACTCAAACACGTGGGATAAAATGTGAGTCGAAACCACTGGGATTAGTCGTTTTTTTATAAATACTCCAGGCCCTACATAAACTAAACCACCACTCGAGGGCGGGGCTAGAAGGGGAAAGGGGGCGAGGGTCTGCCCTCCCCCCAGTATATTTAAATATCATCTAGAGCTAAGCAGCGAGGCCCCGCCCATGGGCGGAGCTCAGTTCCAACCCCGCCCCCGAAGGCCGGGTAAGAAACGGGCCCCGGCACCTCCCCCAGGGTCATTTCCACTTCTGAGTGGCCGAGGAGGAGCCGGGCCCCGACCACGCCCCTGCAGACTCCGTCTACCGCCTCCTCCCGCTCCGTCTCCCGCCACCAGCAGAAGCAGCCGCCGCTGTCGCCACCACCACTGCTGCCTAGTGCCCCGCGCCCGCCATGCCCAACATTGTGCTGTTCAGCGGCAGCTCGCACCAGGACCTGTCTCAGAAAGTGGCAGACAGGCTGGGGCTGGAGCTGGGCAAGGTAGTCACCAAGAAATTCAGTAACCAGGAGACCAGGTAAGCGCGAGCGCGAGCGGGAGGGGGGAGGCACCACGCGGGCCCGGCGGATGCCGAGGCCCCTCAGCCCGTGGTGTGTCGCCAAGAGTTATGTGGAGGATCGAGCCGGGGCCGGGAAGGGGAGTGGGGTGGTCATGCATGTCCCCATTAGCAAAGCTGCAGGGGGTGGAGAGTAATCGGGAGTCCTCCCCTGAGAGGCCTGGAACGTGAATGAGGCTCGGACAGGCCCAGGATGCGCGGGAGCCGCGGAGCGGGAAGAGATACCGCGTGCCCCCAGTCCCGCGGCCCGGGCTGTCGCGGATGTCCCTCCCTCTATCCTCGGTTGGAGGAGCCTCCTTCCGGGGGGAGGAGCTATTGCCGCCTCTTCTACGGGAGGGCAGAGGAGTGTGCATGTGACGTTCCCTTCCTCGCCCCCCCTTCCACTGTAGCCGGAATCGAGGCTGGGCCTTCTGTGTCCGCGAGCTGCCTCCTCGGAGGCCTCATGGGGGTGACCGGAGCGGAGAAAGGGGGTGGAAGTGGGAACTGTTCGTAAGCTTCCCGCGATGCGGCCTGGCTGGGCACCGAACTTCTGCCCCCGCCACTGTAAACAATCCTGTAGCGTAAGCTTCTCGAAAGCCCTTTGTAGAGTTTAGTCCCCAAACCCGGAAGCGCGTTTCACTCCCCTGTTTGGCAGGATGGAGGACTGCGGGTGCTGAAAAGGAGCTTCCACGACGCCCCACGTCTCTGCTTTTAGTGGCTAGTAGAGCTGTTGGCATCTTAAAACTTCCCCTCAATTAACGCGAATCTATTTGCTCCCTTATTTACTTTCTCCTACTCCTCCCTCCCCCAGCTTGAGGAGAGGTGGAGAAGAAAAACCTACTTTGTAACTAGGAGTTAAGCAAATTCACACCCTGTCCGGGTCCGATATTGTACATCTTAAATTCTGAAACCAGAAGTCTCTGATCTCAGGGATTTGACCTTGAGCAGAGTTTAAGTTACCCAGAATTTATAAAGCCCTAAAAAGAGTGCTTTGTGTTCTGGAGCCTGGAAATACAAAAAAGGATAGGGGTACCTGGAAGCCTGGGACTGCCCCTCCCCCATCATCTCGGCAGCTTTTGACCCCTCTGATGTCCTCTTACTGGTTCCTGCCTGATTATTGCGAGTCTCCCCTTATCTCTCTAGAGGATCCTATCCCGCTTGAGTTCAGTTGCTGTGGAAGACAAAACTACTGGGCCTTCCAGAAAGTCTTAGTACAATTTTAAGCTATTTGAGACCCTCTGGTACAGAAAAACTTGTAGGTAATCTTAGATCTTGAAAAAGGCTTCTTTCAGAAGGTTGGAGTTTTAGTGGACACTTTAAAAAAAAAAAAGAACTGCGTTTAAACCAGGAGACAGATAAGAAAGTATTCCAGGCATGGAATATCAGCTAAATCGGGCTTATCTCGCCAGTTCTTAAATTGTATAAATTGTACTACTTGTTCTCCTTCACATATGGCTTCACTACATTTTAGGTTTTTGTGTTTTTTGTTGTTGTTATTTTTTTTTTTAAATATTTCTCTCAAACCAACCCTTCGTTTCTTAGGGCATAATATATGTCTTAATTTCTTAGGGCATAATATATGGTCATTTGTTCAGCCATTCCCCATTTAATGAGCATTTCTTTAGGTTTTTTTTTTTTTTTTTTTTTTTGTGATGAGAAATGTGGTGTAAGGTTTCCCCCCCGGGGTCACAGATATTACGTGTCTGAGACCAGATTTGAACTCGGGTTCTCCTGACTTCAGGGCTGGGGCTCTATCCACTTCGCCACCTAGCTGCCCCATTTCTTTAGTTTCTTTAGCACTGCAGAAAGCCACTATAAATTTTTTTGTATATTTGAGTTCTCTTTCTTTAATCTCTGGAGTATAGACCTAGTAGTTGTTTTCCTGATCAAAGGATATATTTGAATGTATCTTGTATATTTCTCTGTCTCTCCTTCTCCCTGTCACTCCCTCTTTCTCCCCCTCTCTCCTCTCCCCTTCTCTTTATGTCTCTATATATGTCTTTGTGTGTATATTTCCATATACATAAATATATATGTGTAAAGTATATATACTTATATACACAAATACATATCTACATAGATATAAATAGATACACAGTTTACTTCTGACTTTGTTACAAGAATAGCTACCATTTATAGTGCTTTAAAGTTTGCCAGGTACTTTATAAGTTTATAAATATCCTCAAGATAATCCTGTGAGAGAGATGCTATTATAGCCTGTTTTTTCAGTTATTCTAATAAATTGATTGTTTTTCTATCATCTATAAACCTAGGTAGTTTTGTTGGTGCTCCCAAACTTGCTGTCATCTACATTTTGTCCTTATCATGTAAATTCTGTTTTCAACTGTTTTTGATTTGCCAGATCTTATGAACTCTAGCATTGATACTGTCCATCATTTTCTCCCAGATAAATTCTTAATTTTTATGACTTTACTTTCTTCTGAACCCCTCCTGATTCTTCATATCATTCCTTGAGTGACCTCTAAGGTTCTCTCTTGGGCCTTCTCTTATTAAACTGTATTATCTTGTTTTGTGATTTTATCAACTACCCTGAGTTTAATTTTCATCTCTATAGACAATCCTTATATCTGTTTATCCAGTTATGATCAGATCTACTGATTTCCAGGTTCCAATCACCAAATGTTTGTTGGACATCTCAAATTAGAAGCCCCATAGATATCTTGAACACAAAACTTCAAAACAGAACTCATCTTCCTGTCCAAACCCTTACTTCTTCCTGCTTTGCCTGTTATTATCAATGCCTCAGCTCTCATGTTTGACTCAACTCCAGGTCACTCCACACATGCAAACATTTATGAAATATTTTCATTTCTACCTTCATGACATTTTTCATTTGTGTCCCATTTTCTACACTTATAAAACTCTAGCTAGTACAGGCCATCATTGCTTATCACCTAGACTTTTGCTAGAAGCCTTCTAGTTGGTCTTTCCTCTTCAAGTCTTTTCCAATTCCAAAGCATCCTTCATTCAGTTGCCAAGGTGACCATGCTACATCCTGCCACCCCCAATTACTAATCCCATTAAATGAGCTCTAGTAATCCCTGTTGCAGAACTAAATGTAAAATCTTGTTTGGCATTGAAAGTTTTTGTTTTATTTTGATTTTACTGAGGCAATTGAGGTTGTGACTTGCCCAGGGTCACACAGCCAGGAAGTGTTAAGTGTCTGAGATCTGATTTGAACTCAGGTCCTCCTGACTTCAGGGCTGCTGCTCTATGCACTGTGCTATCTAGCTGCCCCAAGAGTTCTTTGTACCCTGAACCCTTCCTAACTTTTCAACCTTATTATACTTTATTCTCTTCCATGTACTTTACAATCTAACATTGACCTACTGAGAAGAGAGTGAATGATCATTTATATAGGGTTTACTATGTACCAGATATTATGCTAAGCACTTTTTAAAAATGTCTCCTTTATTACTCAACAACCCTATTAACAGTAACAACCCTACAAGGTAGGTGCTATTATTATACCTATTTCACAGTTGAGAAAACTAAGGCAAAGGTGAAATAACTTGACCAGGTTCAAACAACTAGTAAATGCCTTGAGTTCCCATTTGAACTCCAATCTTCCTAATTCCAGATCCAGGGCTCTAGCACTTTACCACTACCACCAACTACAGAGGCTTAAACAAGAATCTGTCATCCTTTTCTATGTTTACACTTAGCTGCCTTCAATGCCTGCTTAGGTTCTGTTACCTTCCTCTCCGTTTCCTTGACTTCCTTCAGTCTTCTGCTCAAATTCTGTCTTCTGCAGGAAGCCTTTCCTAGTCCTCTAATATGTATGTACCTTGAATGTCCCTGTTGTTTTCATGTTATCTCTCCCCCATTAGAATGTGAGCTTCTTGAGCTCAGACAGGCCTTTTTTTATGTCCTCAGAACTCACAGTACTTTTTTGCTTGTTGACTGATTTGTTTTTCTCTGTCCCCTATCTTTCCCTCCTCTCCCCCTCCAGCCTTTGAGAGATAAAGGTATCTCCCAAGGGACTATCTGGTCCAAAGTGTAAAAGGTGTAATTTGGTTTATAGGGTCTTGATTTCCTTCAGCTTTAAACCCTTTGGTATATGTCAAAAATAAGAAGGGACAGGCTGGGTGAGAGTTGATAAGACTCTTTAAGTTATGCCTAACCAAAGAATTGAAGGCCCCAGGTTCAAACTCTTATCTTGCACATTTAATCTTTCTGAGGCTGATGTAATGAGAGTTCTTTTTTTTTTTTTTTAATAAAGCTTTTTATTTACAAAACATATGAGTGACCTTTCAACATTGACCTTTGCAAAAAAAAACTTTTTTTTTTCCCAAGCTTTTCCTTTCCTTCCCCCCACCCCCACCCCTAGATGACAGGTAATCTAATACATGCTAGATAGGATAAATTATATGACAAATACAATACATGTATACATATCTATACAGTTATATAAGAGAGTTCTTAAAGATACTTGCCAGTCCTAAATATACCATCCTATTGAAAGCAGGCTGTCCTACCCAGGCAAGGCACTCATCTCCCCAGCAAGATATATCATAGAGAAACAAACAGCTGTTGAAGGAACCTAGATGTGTCCTCAGATCCAGATTGTAAAGAAATCTCAAATCACTCAAGAAGCATTCATTAATGAACTTTGAAAATGGCCTGGGTTCAAGACCTACTTCTGCTATACACTGGCTGTGGGCAATTGTAGCTCACATTAATGCCTCAGTGCAAACAAAATAGTCCCTGTCCTCAAGGAGTTAATATTCTGTTTGCCTCTCACTATCCAGTAACATCTACACATATAAGTAAAATGCAGCCTCCATAAGGACCTTCTACAGCTCCCAGTTGCTATTATAATTTTGGAAGTGATCCATTTGTACTTTGTGATTGCCCAATAAGACTACAACATAGTGTTAAAGTGAAATTTGATTATAATGCATTAATGATATCGTACAGCCATTCTGAACTGATTTTTGCTGATTTTGCCTCTTATTTTCTTTCCTTCCCACTTCCCCCAACTCCTATTGAAAAAGAAAAACTAGGGCAGCTAGATGTCTCAGTGCTAGATAGAGCACCAGCCCTGAAGTCAGCAGGACCTGAGTTCAAATGGCCTCAGACACTTAACAGTTCCTAGCTGTGTGACCCTGGGCAAGTCACTTAACTTCAGTCATCTCAGCAAAAAAGAAAAAGAAAAACCAGAATCCTTGTAACAGCTTATTGACATTTTTATATTCTTTTTGGTGTTAGAAGAAACAAGTTAATAATATTGGTTGCCACTGAATAATAAAAGTCAGCCTTGTAGGATTTGAAACAGAAGTCCAGCCCTTCCCAGGTCATTGAAAATAGCAAAATTATTTTTTTTAAACTTGGTTCTCTACAAAACCGAAGGAGTTCAGCTTGAAACTTTTCTTTACCTGAACTGCCAGCCCTATTTCCCCTGGTTCCCACACCCTGAACTTTTTGAACTGTTCTAGTCCTATACCCTGATGTCCTTTTTTCACTCTTCCCTATCCTTCCATGGTTCCCTGTGTAACCTTTAACAACAAACAAACCTTCCCCTACCCAAATGTTAATCTGTCTTGATAAGTATATAATAGATCCCCACAAAAGGAATACAAGATGTAAGATAACTGTCCAAGCTGTCTGTTTACGTTTTGCATTGATCTCCCCAGTTATTCTTTGGGCATGTTTCCAGCCACCCAGTTTCTCTTTTCTTCCCTCTTGTGGCTTATATTCCAAATTGCAATTTGTATTCTTTACTAGCTTAACGCCTAACTCTTCTGCAGTCTGACTCATAAAATGAGCACTCTCAAAATGCCTAGCAACTTATGGTAGCTTTTGTCTTGAGCCAGAAAAGGAGACCAGTAATGGAGTTGGTATAATTAATTATGCTTCTCTTTGCTTTTTCAGATAAATCATTCAAGTTAGAATATAATTTAAATGTAACATTGGTTTGAAGGGTAAGCAGTAGACTAGACTATTTTTTTAGATTTTTACTTAAGATTTTATTTAAGAGTTTAAATGTACTTCATAATGAAAACAAATAGTCCCTGCTCATTTGGTTTGGCTTGATAAACACAAAGTGGGGCAGCCTTCCAGTCACAAAGTCAATTCACTTCAATGAACGTTTATGTGTTAAATATTAGGTATTTTACCAGGTGCTGAGGATGCAGGGATGAAAATAGTTTCCTTCCATTGTATTTGGGAAGGGACATTATCTACACATTGAAATGAATAAAAAATAGAGTAAGTAATTTCTGGGGGGAAGATCAGTTTGTTGTTGACAGTAGTATTGTTGGATCGAAGAATGGTTTCTCCTGAATTATTGAAAAAAAATTTTTTTCTTTCTCATTTAAAATTTGTAATGTACACATCCCCATACATATTTAAAACTATGATATTCAAAGTCTTGTGTAAGAAATTGAATTTGAAAAAAAATATATGAAGGAAAATGTTGGCCTTAAGTTTTAGATAATAGTTTACAATTTGAAGCATCTTTATGCTTGCAGCAACAGTGTTGAGATTTAGAGATGTTCTTTGCTTTACTTTATTGCTTTTGCTCCATTTCCCATCTGTGATGTACTCCCTTCATTTCTGCCACTTAGAATTTCTAACTTCAAGACTTAGCTCAAGTACTACTTTCTTTCTGAAGTCTTTCATGAATCTCCAGTAGGTGATTTGCCCTCAAAATTGCCTCCTTTCCCCACCCATCCCCAAATGAAAAAGAAAGAAAAACAAAATCCCTCACACAAACATGTAGTCAAGCAAAGCAGATTTCCAGGTTGGCCACATCCCCCCAAAATGTCGTATTTTGCATTCTGGGATTTTGCTTTTTTCATAGCATATTTAATTAAGTAACCCTCTGGAATGGTGATTGATCAGAGATCCTAAGGTTTTTTTTTAAGGTTTGTTTGACTTTACAGTATTGTCTTTCTAGAACCTTTTTGTAGAATTTTTTGCATAAAATTTTGCATAAAAATCTTTCTCTGAAACTATTCCCTCCATCCTTTCTTGTAGCACAGTAGTATTCCATCACAAAAATGTAGGGTACATATTTTTCCCTATAAGATTGCACTGGTTTTGTTTGGTTAAGTTATTCTTGGTTGTGAGCCTATATCCTATGCTTTTGAAGTATTATTTTCCAAGTTCTCTATTCCTTTTTAGTTGTTGCTACTAAATCATGTGTGATCTTTATTATGGTTCCACAGTACTTGAATTCTTTCTAGCTTCTTGTAGGATTCTTTCTTTGACCTGGAAACTCGTGGTTTGCTTCTGATGTTGAGAGTTTCTACTTGGTAGTCTCTTTCAGGAAATGACTGGATTTATTTTTTGTTCTCAGGATATAACTGATCAGGGCATTTTTGTGATTTCTTGAAAAGAATGTCTAAGCCTTTTTTATATGGTAGTGATTTTCAGGTAGTCCAGTGATCCTTACATTTTCTTTCAGAATTATTTTCCATATCACTTGTCACTCTTGAGATATCTCAGACTCTCACCTAATGTTTCAGGATTTTGACTTTAAATCTTAAGAAGCATCAGCTTTTATTTGGTCCAAATTACTAGGGAGTTTTGTGCTTGGACAAGGCTTTGCACTTCTTGTGAGTCAAGCTGTTAATTCCCTTTCCAGTTCTTCCATTTCTAATTTTTTCCTCATTTCATTTATAAAAATGTTTTTTAACTCTTAAAAAAAATCCTTTATCTCCCTGAAATTCTAGTTTAATTTATGCCCAGCTGTTTGTTCTTTCCTTCAAAAGTGTTTATTTTTCCCCCTTTGAGGTTTTTCTTGTAGTTATTATTGGAGCCATTTTCTTCTAGTTTTGTGTCTTAGTTTTTGTGTCTTTAGAAGTAGATTAAGCAACCAATATTAGTGTTGGAGAATTTCTGTATAGCTACTACTTTTCACTGCAAATCTAAAGACTGATTCTAGGAGTGATATGACAACCACAGTCTCCAGTTTTTGGTGGGGTTTTTGGTTGGTTTTAGTTGTTCATTCTTCTTTGTCTGGGCTGGTCCTGCTGCTCCTTTCTTTGGGGTTTTAAGTGTTATGTTATCTCAGCATGTCAGGGATATGTCACTCTGGTGATCTTCAAAGCTTTGAATGCTTCCATTAGTGCTCTACTTCAGGCTAAGTCTGATTGTTGCACCTTTCCTTCTCATTCAAGTTCTTAGATTGAGTTTATGCTGCTGCTGAACTTAGCCACCATCAGTACTGTGGGGGCCCCACTGCCCCCCCCCCAAATTTTGACATCTCAGAGTGACAGACCTCTAGGCTTCCCTTTGTTCTGGGAGTTCTGGTTATTCTTCTGCAGGCTCCAGAATGGGCTAGATGTTGGAATTAAGCTCCTGGCTCTGCTCTTGTGGGTTTGATGCCATGCAGCTGCTGCTTGCTCCTCATTTATTTCTTGTTCACTATACAGCCTGGGACCTAGCCCTGCAGTGCTTCCACCGGGCACATGTCATCTTCTTCTTAGTCCACCCTGGATCTGTGATCCAGAATTGGGTGGTTAGCACCCAATTGCAGTTGGCATCTGTCCCTACCTCCTGCACAAGGTCTGAGATGCCTGGGACCTTGTGGTGCAGTGCCTATGTGCATTATCAGAGTTTATTAATGGATTGGTTAATAGACTGATAAATAAAATCATATTGATCATTAAATTTTTTTTATTAAAGCTTTTTATTTGCAAAAGATAAGCATGGGTAATTTTCAACACTGACCCTTGCAAAACTTTCTGTTCCAAATTTTTCCCTCCTTCCCTCCACTCCCTAGATGACAGGTAGTCCAATTCATGTTAACTATGTTAAAATATGACATCATATACACACACACACATATTTATACAGTTATCTTGCTGTACAAGAAAAATCAGATCTACAAGGAAAAAAAAAACAAACCTGAGAAGGAAAACAAAATGCAAAGCAAACATCAACAGAAAGCATGAAAATGCTATGCTGTGGTCCACACTCAGATCCCACAGGTCTCTCTCTGAGTGTATATGGCTTTCTTCATCACTGAACAATTGGAACTGGTTTGAAAACATCTCATTGTTGGAGAGAACCATGTCCTTCAGATTTGATCATTGTATAGTCTTGTTGTTGCCATGTATGATTTGATCATTAAATTTTGATGTTCATATAATTTTAGAATTAAAAGGTAACTTGGGTGTGACTCCTAAGATTATTGGCCTCAACATAAGTCCCTATTGAAGCATCCCTGATAGATGATAATCTTACCAAAGGCCTAATTCTGATTGAAGACTAGCTCTCAGTACATCTCCATTTCCATTTTGGGGTACTCTTAATTGTTAGGAAATCGTGAAATCTGACTTCTTATAGCTTGTGCTAATTAGTGCAGTCCCTGTTCTCTCTTCTAATCTCTCAGCTCCTGTGACTGAGCATCACCATTTCCTTCATAAAATGCTTTTATGGCAATTAGTTTGACTTTGATTTAAACCCTATCTCTGAACACTTGACCAAGACAAAATTACTTTATCTGAGCCTCAATTTCCTCATTCAAAAGGGAAGATCTATTATCAGTGATACAACTTCAGTTGGGAGTATAAGATGAGATGAAATATGTAAACTATTTTAACATTTGCCAAGCTTTTATAAATGTCTGCCATTAGTATTTATAATGGCTTAGAAAGAGTATAAAGTATAAAGGGGTCCTGAGACAAAAAGTTTTGAGCACTGCTGAATTATTTCACAGTTGCCTAAAATTCTCAAGTATTTAACATTCCAGTTCTATATAAGCATCTTAAGGCACTTATTCCTAACATTAATACTTAATAACTCCTAATCATGTCATAAATAATTCTTGTTGAACTGAATGAACTGACTTTCAAGCCTGTACTTTTTTGGGCTCCACTAGGGCTTTATATTTACGCCTGATATGATTTGTCCCATCATTACAGCATTCAAAAAAATGCTTTGGATTCTAGTTCTTCCAGACAGGTTATTATCTCTACTAGCTTATGACATCAGTATCTTTCTTTTTTAATTAATCTTGTCTGAAAGGAGCTGACCAATATAGTTCACTCTGTGCTTTTAGCCTTTGAAATAGAATGGCTTTTGTAGATATCTTATGGTCACTAAGAATGTTTTGAGTAGTCAGCCCAGGTAGGGATGCCGTAGTTAACATTTTATAACATTATCTAGATTAGATTATGAGTTTCTCGGTGCAGAGACTACCTTTTATGAACCTTTGTATCTCATTTCTTAGCAACAGTGCCTGGCACATAGTAGGAATTTAACATGATTATTAGCTGACATAAAGATTATTGGAATCCTGCTTAACTCAAAGGTTTTTGAGTAGTAAAAGAAAAAGAGTAAAACTCTTTTACTCCAAACAATTGTGGAAATTTTACTTAGGTACACAAAATTATTATCATGGGCATGTAGCCCTAATGTGAGATAGGATGTTAGAAGCCCATTCTTTGTACAGCACTCAAGGTCATATGCCACTTTTCACTGTAACTTTTAATCGAAAATTAGATTCTATGTGTGAGTGATCATTTATATTTAGTTGTGTTTTATTTTAATCAAGAAATGATCCTGATGATCATAATAATGTCCTTTCTTCCTTGAATTAATGATATTGTTCTTACAAATAAGCCAGGGATTTCAATATAGATTGATTGATTTCAGAAATCTCAGTGTAGTTGGGTGGGCTCTATGTACCCAAGATATCTTGGGGATATAAATTTCCTTTACCCCAGAACCAACACACAAGGTAATATGTTCGGAGAGGAACTGAAATTAGTACTTTGGATGCAAAAAGATAGTGCTTCAAGCAGAAATACATGCATATTTCATTCTTGCTTCATGGTATACCAGGTGCCCCAAAAGGTCTCCATTATACTATTGAAAAAAAAATTCAGTGTATGTAACTGTGAATCTTTTAATTAGTAATTTCATTTAAATAAAAACTTGGAATATGTTCACAGTTTTAAGGAAGTTTATGGGAACTCTCTTAATTTTCTGTGTATCTCTGCTAAGCACCTAGCAGTTTTTGCTCACATGAGCTTTATAAGTGCTTTTTGAAGGAATGGTACCTTTGTTTTAAAAAAAAAAAAAAAGTCATTTATGTAGAAGAAAAAAAACCCCATAAGTCAAATTCAGATTCAAGAAGACCTGGATTCAAATTAGCTTCCAACATAAAACCTTCCCTGTGACCTAGAGCAAGGCATTTAAATAATAACTTTAGTGCCCCAGGCAACTCTTTAAAACTAAATGAGCCCTGGCCTTCTATTTGCATTGGTCGGAGCTTTTTCATTGAAATTCTCTTTACTAGTGAAATCCCAAGATAGGGATTGGGGGAAAAAAAGATGGAGAATTGGGCACACTGAACAATACATTTATCTTTGTAGCCTCATGCCTAGAAAAGCTCCTGGCACACATCAGATGCTTAATAAAATGCTTGTCAAATGAATTTTCTTCATGAGTATTTCATTTTTTACCATAGCAACAAAGAAATCATCCAGTTTGCATGCAACAAACAACATAATAAAAATGCTGGATCAGAGATAGCTGTGAATTGAAAGAAGTCAGGTGACCTGGTTTTGGTTCTGCTTATTTGGGCATCTTATGCAATTTAGTTAACTTCTAAGCCTCGATTTCCTCATTTGGGGGGAAAAAACAGGGAATACTAAATACATGATCTGCCTACTGAATGAAGTTGTCACAAAAATCTAATGACATGATGATTATGAAAGCACTTGATAAACTTCAGAGAGCTACAGTGTTATTATCAGAAGAAAAGGCATGGGACTGTCAGAACTATCTGCCATTCAGTTATCAAGTCAATAGCTAAGGTGATGTCTTAGTTGCTATACTTAGTCATTGACTAAGGCATTTTAGTATTTTGGCAACTTAAAAGTTGCCTAGGTATTGACACCCATCTATTTCTCAGGAACTTTTATTTTAGAGACATATCAAGGATTAGAAGAGTTTAGAAATATTTAAAGAGGAAATCCCATGGTTTTACCATTTTGTTATTTCAGTGGTTGATTATTCAACTTAAATAGGCTTCTTTTTCTAGACCATATAAATATTACATGTATAAACATTACATAAATATTACACTATACTTTAAGTTCTACCAAGAGCTCTGCCTATTTTATGTCATTTGTTCCTTTGAACAACTCAGGTAGACATGAGTGGTTCTACTTTCCATTTTTACATTAAACTGAGTTCTTTTCTTTGTATCCCCAATGCTTAATAAGATGTATTAATATATAGTAAACACTTAATAATAATTAGGGTTAAGAGCAGTTAAGTGATTTGTCCAGGTCACATAAATAGTGTGAATGAGGTAAAATTTGAACACAGGTCTTCCCAATTTCCAGACTTTTGACTGATCCATGTGTATTGATCCATGTATCTAATGTAAACAAACAGCAATATTAACTAGAATTAGGAGAAAATTCATATTTATAGGGATCTAAGTTTTGGTTGGTTATTCTGAAACCACATATGATGAATTTCATTTGTCCTTAATCTTGCAATTTTTTATTAATAAAGCCATTTGATGAATCTCTAATCTCAAAAATTATTAATAAAATAACATTCATCTTTCCTTTTAGTGTAGAAATTGGTGAAAGTGTGAGAGGAGAAGATGTCTACATCATCCAGAGCGGCTGTGGAGAAATCAATGATAACTTGATGGAACTTCTCATTATGATCAATGCTTGCAAAATTGCATCATCATCCCGGGTGACTGCAGTGATCCCATGTTTTCCATATGCTCGACAAGATAAAAAAGACAAGGTAGGTGAGAGATGTGGTACATTCCAAACATCTCTTATACAAATTTCATCAAAATCATTGAAAACTCTTTTGTAGCTTTTAGAAGAAATGGACTATTTTTGGTTCCTTTACTTTTTTAAAAGATTTGTCTTTGCGTCATTCTATCATTGAACTTTAAGTTACATTAATATTTTTAGAAAGAGAAAAGATATAGTGTTTATTTCTACTCCTTCAACAGTGAATTTTAGTGTAATTTTTTAACCTCCTTGCCTCTTTTTCTTCACCTAAAAAGAAATTTTAAAATGACTGAATAGGGGCAGGGGAACTCATTATTTATCAAGGTGTCCTGGTACATTGTGAGACTGCGCTAAATGGTGTTACAATACATATTGTAAGCTGAACTCTCCCTTTAGCTTCCACCTCTTGGTTCTGGTTATTTCCTTCAAAATAACATTGGGTCTGCTCTCTCACCATATGTTCATCTTTTAAATCTGTGAAAATAATTATAAACATGTTACCACTTGCTTTCTCTTTTAAACATCTTCAGATCTTTAAAATATTTCTGACATTGTTTTAAGATCTTCCAAGTCACCCTCCAGTGAACATCTACTCTGCCCAGATTCCTCCCTCATAGAAAATGCTGGACACAATGTTCCTTCCACACACTCTCTGACCACAAAAGTCTCAAGCGATTAGGATCTCCTTTGATGTGGATTTGTTAAAATCTAAATTCCTACCTTACATTTATTCCTACTAAATATCAACTCAGCTTTTATGCAAATTGTAGAGATTTTCCAGTCTAGTTTCTAATGTGTATTATATTAACCATGCTTTTCAACTTCAAGGCATGGGCAAATTCCGTGTCTTCATCCAGATTATCCTTTCCCCTCCCATCACTAATTGTGTGTCAAGGCCACTCTGGCTTGTTGCATTACCCTTGGGGGGGGGGCTCTATTAGGGTCACCCCAGGGTAACCTTTATCCCTGCTTCTATCCACTTGAATCCCTCACTTACTGTTTGAATTTGTTTGCTTGCTGCCAGTGACACTTAAAAGCCTTAAGGTTCTTCTTTGTTCCTACTCCCAACCCAACCCTTCTGGGGATGATCTCCCTTGCCTCCCTCAGGAGGTGTGGTGAAGCCAGCTCAGAATTATCTATTTTGATCTATGTCCAAATGTGACATGACATGTGAGCCTGTTTCTGCTATCATTGGCTGGGATCTTGAAGGCTTTTTCAGAGTTCATTCCTTGCTCTTAGAGGCATTGACTCTGCAAACTTGGAGCCAAGAATGATCAGGAGCTAAGCAGGCTCCATTCTTTATAATTTGGGGACACTGAAAGTCGGCTGGCTTCAAATCTGAGGTCAGTGAGACGACACTAGAGAGCAGTCTGAACTCATAGGATCATAGGCTCCATTCCCTTCACCAGCCACTGTTAATCAACTTCAAACTCTCTGTGAGTCAAAAAGTAACTGAAATCTGGCCTCTCTAGTCCTAAAGATCTTCAACGTATGATGAACTGACCAGAATCAGTCAATCTGAAGTGCTCTAAAATAATTAGGTTTTTTAAAATATGTTTAGTGATTGCTGTCTTAAGAAATCTTATCAAAGAATACAGCTACTTACCTGTTTTATTGTTATTTTAATATGTAACAAATAAAGAACAACTATATGGACTACCATATTTTTAAAGAACTCACTCACCCAATATGCATTTGTTCCTCAGCAAGGTAGCATGTTGTGCAATTAAAGATTAAGATCAGAAATCTTACTACTATTTGGATGAATTTCAAAATAACTTTCCTTTACTTTTTTTTTTAAACTTTGAGTTTTAGAATTTTTACTTAAGAGTTTCGTGTTTTGAGTGCTTTAGATTTTCTTACTCTGGATCATTAAAACACCTTAATTTTGTTAGCCACTTTTCCTCTATAAAGCTAAATTTCATGAAGTATAGTGAAGAGAGGAAAAGTCTTAATTTTTGAATCCAAATTTAAATTTGGAATGAAGGGATTGTATAAAGCAAGGAAAAAATTAATGTAGGGATGTCACCAGGGAAATATTTTAATTATCTTATCAATTATAAGATAATATAAATAGCCTATGCATAGGTCACTGCTATAAATCGCATTATTTTGAATTTCATAACCAGTTCACAGTCCTTGATTGTGCTGTGGTCTCATGACACCGTGACTCAAAATTCTATGAGCTTTTGACTTGAGTTTTGCCATTTAGTTATTTGAAACCACTCTTCTTGGTTAACAGAAATTTTTAGCATACAAGCAGTTGTGCTAAATTCTATAGAAGGCACTGAAAAGTACAATAAGACCTCTTTACCCTTAATTCAGAAGATATCTCCCTTGTGAAATAGTTTGAGACAATGGTTAAGAAATGTCAGAAAAGGAAGTTCTTTATTAATTGTCTAATGAATGATAGAGTTAATGTTGTAGAATTCTGGAGAGCAAGAGATCATTTTCTCCTCAGATAAAGATGGGGAGTCTAAAAAGGAGGTGAGGTTTGAGCCTTCAAGAGAAAATTGTGTTTTTTGGGGTGGGATGAGTAGAGTCATTCTCCAGAAAGAGAATGAGCACAAAGGTGATATGGGAGAAACCGGGAGACTTTCCATCAACAGTAAGTTCAGCAGAGTGAAGAGGAAGGGTTGGAAATAAGGATAGAGTGGAAGAGGACTGAAGCCAGACTTTGGATTTTAGGATGAAGAGCATTTGGTTCTTATCTTGGACGGTTGAGAATTGATGAAAGATTTTGATACTGTTTTATAGAGTTTTAGGAAAATTGCAGTCCTCTTAATCTAAAAGGTCCTCTTAATCTAAAACTCTTAATTCCAATATGGCCTCTTACCCTTCTCCTTTTTTCTTCTCCAAAAGAGAAAAAGATTAACAGAGACCTTGTTTGCTAGTAAACTAATTATGGGATTGTGTCACCTTGACTCTGTTTCCTGTAAAAATGAAAGGTTTGGAATAGATTATCTCCAAGACTACTTCCACCTTTTAAAATCTTTGATTCTAAAGTTATAATTAATGTAATTAATTAACTGTTGTAATTAATTAACTGTTAAGGCCACCTTCCCATTTTTTTAACTATTGGCATGGGGGGAGGCATTTTCATATTCCTATTCTATAGTTTATTTCTTAGAATAAGGTTTGATTAACTGTGCATACCCTTTGACCTAGCAGTGTTTCTATTGGGCCTATATCCCAAAGAGATCTTAGAGGAGGGAAAGGGCCCCACATGTGCAAGAATGTTTGTGGCAGCCCTTTTTATAGTGGCTAGAAACTGAAAACTGAATGGTTGCCCATCAATTGTAGAGTGGCTGAATAAATTATGGTATATGAATGTTATGGAATATTATTGTTCTGTAAGAAACGACCAGCAGGATGATTTCAGAGAGGCCTGGAGAGACTTGCAGGAACTGATGCTGAGTGAAACGAGCAGAACCAGGAGATAATTATACACAAAAACAACAATATTATATGATGATCAATTCTGATGGACATGACTCTCTGCAACAAAGAATTGTCTCAAACCAGTTCCAATTGTTCACTGAAGAAAACCATATACACCCAGAGAGAGGGATATGAAATATGGACCACAACATAACATTTTCATGCGCTCTATTGAGGTTTGCTTGCATTGTGTTTCCTTTCTCTGATTTTCTTTTTTTTTCTTGTAGATAGGATTTTTCTTGCACAATTTGTCAAGTATTTCAACATTATTAACATGTAGTGGACTTCCTGCCATCTAGGGGAGGGGAGGGGACTGGGGGTAAAATCTGTAATGGAAAGCTTTGTAAAGATCAATGCTGGGGAACTACCCATACATATGTTATACAAATAAAAAGCTTTAATAAAAAATTTTTTTAAAAAGAATAAGGTTTGATTTCTGTGTGAACAAAACAATTTCATTTATTAAGAATTAAGTTCTTGAAGGAATTTGAACAAATAAGGTACTTTTCAATTGTACTTCTAAACTTAATTCTATAGTGAATGAAGAAATCCAGTTTGAAGTTAATTTAAATGTGATTTGGTCCTTTTAATGATTTGATCAAGGGCAGCTATTAAAGACTTACATATTCTTACAGTGTTTTGTCAGGAAAAAAACATTTTTCTGATTTTGGTATTACTTATAACTTCTTTTCTTGTCCTAAAACATTTTTAAAATTTTTAGCCTATTTTAAAATATAATCTTTTGTCCATGTCTCATTTTAATAAAGAATTAGTTACTGTTCACAAACATACATAGGAACTTACAGCTGAAAGGCCTGCTAGAATTTCTTCTTCCCCACTGCTCACCCTCTTTTATTGCCACATGAGAAATACCAGAATAATCCCTTCCATCCATTTTTTCTGCTCCTAATAAAGAGCTTCTGAGTATCTATGGATAAAATCAGGAAACTGAACTGACTTCACTCAGTCCCAGTTCATTACATGCCAAGTGTGGCTATAGATGCTGCTCAGCAGGCCTTCTGATCTACCTTTATGAATTGTAAATTATATATCCCACACCACCTGCAAAAAGGTGGGTGGGTAGGTATAGATTTTGTTTCCTGAGATCTACTATCTTTTTAATATCTCTTCCCGAATAATTGTTTGTGTTTGTGATATATCCCTCTAGTACTCTGTTGAAATCTACAGATCCTTTTTCAGAATAATATTTAAAATATAAGAAAATCTACAATTATGAAGCAAACCAATTATTTAAATACAGTTAGCAAAATTTGAAGGAAAAAAAATAACTTGGAAGTTATTAGTGATTTCCTAGACACTTAATGGGTTTTTTCTCCCCAGGTTGCTGTTTTTTTTTTTTTTTTCCCTTCAACTTCTTTCAATTGCTTCAGACATAGTTCATTTCACTACTTCCTTCTGGGTACCTTCTCCATCCTAGACTTTAGAGGTAATTTACTTTCTGGATTCTTTCATCTCTCTAATCACTGCTTCTCTGGCTCCTCATCTTATTACTGCCTTCTTAATTCTGATGTTTCCTATCTGAGTTTTCTACTTCTGTGACAATAGCCTCTAAATCTGAAGACCTCTTTTCTAAGCTCACATTTTCAGCTAGATCCAAGGTTATTACTTATATATCCCCCATGTACATAAAAATCAATATCCCCACACCTAAATTTATTCTTTCCTCAAAAACTTAGTCCTTACTAGCTCCTGTTTATATCATCATTTACCTAGTCTTCCATGTTTTTAATAAAGGTATCTGGCTCTTTCCTTTTGTCCAGTCTCATGCCAAGTCCTTACCATTCTACCTCTAGGAAGCATCTTTCACATTCATCCTCTGTTCTTTTCTAATTCTCACCATCTTTGTTCAGGCCCTCATTACAGTTTCCAGTTTGGCTGCATTGCAGAGTACAAGAGAAAAGTAATGGTCCAAACAGAATAAAAAGATAGCTATGATTTTTTATTTGCAAAACATATATATGGATAATTTTTCAACATTGACCCTTGCAAAGCTTTCCATTACAAATTTTCCCCCCTTAGTCCTCACCCCTCCCCTAGATGGTAGGAAGTCATGTTAAATTTGTTAAAATACTGGACAAATTGAATACGTGTATACATATTTTTACAGTTATCTTGCTGTGCAAGAAAAGTCAGATCTACAAGAAAAAAAAATCTGAGAAGGGAAACATAATGCAAGCAAACATCAATAGAGAACATGAAAATATGTTGTGGTCCACATTTCATATTCCTCTCTGGGTGTATATGATTTTCTTCACTGAACAATTGAAACTGGTTTGAAACATTTCATTATTGAAGAGAGCCACGTCCATCAGAACTGATCATCATATAGTATTGTTGTTGCCGTGTATAACGATCTCCTGGTTCTGCTCATTTCACTCAGCATCAATTCATGCAAGTCAAAAAAAAAAAAAATTCTTAAAGAAAAAGAAAACTTCCAGTAAAAACTTAAGCAACATATCAAGTAAATCCTAACAGTATCCAATACCCATAGTTCTCATCTTTGTAAAGAAAGAAAAAAAGTATTTTCTCAACTCTTCATATTCATCCTTTCTAGGGCAAAGAAATATTCCTTTATATTGGGGTACCACAGTTTGGTTAACTATTATTGATAGGTAGCTGTATTACCATCTTGTCCCTTGTTCCTCTGTATCTTGCAGTATATTACTGTATATTGCATATGTACATTGTATATTGCATATGTATATTGTATATTGCAAACCTATCTTTCTCACAGATGTTATTCACACAGATCACATTACTTTCTTTTCCACATTTTGTAAGATGACTTTTAACCTCATCACACAACTGAAACTACTCTCTCCAAAGTTCTTTCTTGGGCCTTTTTCTTGATGACTATTCCAATGAATTTAAATCTGTTCCAATGGATTTAGTGAGCATCTCCATCTAAGTCACTTCCGGATCTATCAGTCCTAGTTTTTGAGTTCCAGTCTGCTATCCCTAGTTTTCTATTAGATATTTTGTAAGCATTTCAAACTCATTATTACAAAACTGAATTTATTATCTTTCCCCCAAAACTTTACCCATTTCTTTTTAGGGTGCCACTGTTCTTCCAGTCTCTCTAATTTATGTTATGGTTTATTTTCTTGCTCTCTTTCACCCCATATATCCAATTAGTTGCCAGATCTTGGCCCTAGGCTCTCCTTATTCCAAAACATTCTCATAGCCACAAAAGCTGATCTCATTCCTCAATGCAATAAACCTAGTGATGGCTTGCTGTTGGCTCTAAAATGGTCTATAAACTCCTCTGCTTGGCTCCGAAAGCTCTTTGCATCTTGTCCCCAGCCTACCCTTTTAGATTCATTTTACGTTGCTCTCTTCCCTAAAGTCTGTGGTCCATACAAACTGGCTTACTCTTTGATCATCACAGAGCACTCCTATATCCTGTTTTTGTGCTGTTGCACAGATCATTTCTTATACACTGAATATATTTCCTTTTGCATCTGTCTCCTAAACACCACCCTTTGCACCAGGCTAATTCTTTCCACTCAACCCCTTTTCATTTGCTATTGTGCTCCTTCCCTAACTACCTTGATTTTTTTCCAAAAAGTGCTTCTACCACTTTCATGAGGTCTCTTCTTTACATCCTTATGGAATGGAATGAAGGGCCAAATTAAAACCATTATTATGAGTTCAATATTTTTCCCATAAGCACATCAACAGCCTGATAGCATTTCACCAGTTTTCCTCATTTTACAATGAGGTTAGACTAAAGTGATTTCTGTATGATCTGTATTCATTGGCATTGAGTTAAAGTTATTTAATACAATTATAGATTTTAGAAATTGGACCTATATGTTAGAAACTATTAAGTAGAAAAGTTTTGTTTGCTTTTTAACTATGATATCCTAGAGTTTCATAATAAAATATTTAAAGGAGTACTTAAATCATGTGGAAAAGTTCCTGATAGAAATTTCGGTTAATAGAACAATGGTACCTTAGTATTCCTTTTATAAATATTATATATCTGCAACTGGTTTTGTTTATCTAATTTTAGACTTTGCAACTGAAAAATATAGGAGAGTTAGATTCCTTATTATTACGATCCCTTCCTTTTCACTGGTTTTTTTTTGTTTGTTTGTTTTTGTTTTTTAAATTAGAGTCGTGCTCCAATTTCTGCAAAACTTGTGGCCAATATGCTTTCAGTGGCTGGGGCTGATCATATCATTACTATGGATCTCCATGCTTCTCAGATACAGGTAACTCTATAACTGTACATTTCAACTAACTTGCATGAGTGGTGGCTATTAAGTTCAGATAATTTTTTTAAAGGAATTGTTGCTATACAAGGAAAATAAATGGATGGGACTCTAATTTGTTTTTTTTTTTTTGGTTTTTTTTTTAAATATAAGATCTTTTTCACCTAAAACATTCTATGAATCATTTCTCCTTTGGAGATTGGCATTTTAACTTTAAAAGTTAGCTTTTTCATCTTCTATGAATTTAGACTAGCTATGAATAGATTGCTAATCACAAACTCATAGAACCACTAATATCTATATGATACAGCTCAATACCAGATTCCAGAAAGCTTGGGATTTTCTTTAGCAGTAGTATTTTCTCTGCCAGTAGAAACTAGAAGCTTCTTTAATATTAATTACCAACCTTTTGATGATGGGATTTTTTGAACTTCTAGATTAGCCAGCATTCTAAAGGCTCATTATTTATCATGGGACTGACTACTCAGTCTTTGTGTAATCCTTCCAGAGGCATCAATAAATGATGTTCTGTTCAAATAAAATAATTTTCATGAAGTGGGGGGCCCCTCTAAGTGAAGATGAAGTATTAGAATAGGATTTGATAAGATGCATTCTTGATGTCTTTTTATATGATAATGTGATTTTACCAGCAAAGAGAACTCCTTGCACAGATATAGATCACTTCTCTTGATCCTTACAGACTCAGAGACTTCCCTAGAAATTAATAGTGTAAGTGTTTTGCCCCAGGTCATATAGCCAATCCAATGGTAGTTTTTTGAACTCCAGACCTTCCTTTATAGAGAATCTTGGGTCCTAATAATTCCTTTCGTTTTTTACTACTATCACAGGGGTTTTTTGACATTCCAGTGGATAACTTATATGCAGAACCTGCAGTGTTGCAATGGATTCGCGAAAATATTGCAGAATGGAGGAATTGTATCATTGTGTCCCCAGATGCTGGTGGAGCTAAAAGGTAATGTAGAAGGGGTATATTCAGTTTCCTGCAGTTTAATTGTAATCTTCAATGAATTTTTAAAAGTTGTTTTTCAATTTGTCCCGGTGATGTAAATAGACTTCCTTGGATTATAATTCTTTTATTTTTATGTCTTTTGATTTTTACATCATTATAGTTTTCTCTAGAATGACTTCCCTTACCTTTTCAGAGAACTATTTCATATAACATATTATTAAAGACCCCCCCCCCAAAAAAAAGAAAAAAAAACAGAAGATAACTGATCAATATTTTAGAAAAGTCTGAAAATATAATACAGTTCCTGTGGATTTTTTATCTCCTAATGGAATGAGTTGAAAGTGTCCTTACATGGTTTGTTTGTTGACAAAAAAAAAGTCATGCTTGATAGTTTAGATACAATTCTTTACTAAAAAACTATAGTTCTTGTTATGTCATTTTGCTTATTTAAATATCACTGAATTGATGGCTTTATGTTTAGTTTTAAACTTCTTCCCAGTTTCTCTTTGAATTTGCCTGTTTTTCCCCTTCTACTCCATAATCCATTCTGAAAATATTTTTTGCGTGAGTTTTTGTTTTTGTTTTGTTTTTTTAATCTAGACCAGATTTTTCTTTTTTGACTCTGGTAAGGAAACAATGTGTTATAAAAACAGCTGGAACCTTAGTAATTTCTACCAAGCAGTTACTAGACTTTATGCTCTTGCTAGCAAGATAAATAATAAGATGAAAGAAGTTAGAGATAGTAGAATGACCGACCTTTTCTGTTTTAGAATATAGATGAAGGAAGTATTGAAATACTACTTTTTAAAAAGTCTAATGTCTGTTTTTGGTGATGGTGGGTGTGAGAGTTGGATCATAAGGAAAGCTAAATGCCACAGAATGTACACTTTTGAATTTGGAATACAAGGATTTGCAAGGGATGAATGTTGAAAACTATCTTTGCATGTATTTTGAAAAACAAAAAGCTATTACATTAAAAAAAAAAGATGACTTTTGAGAGTTTCTTGGATAGTAAGAAGATCAGTCAGTTAGTTGAAAGGTTAAATACTGAAGCTAAAGCTTAAATGCTTTGGCCCACATGACAAGAATATGGGTCTCGCCGAAAAAAATCCTGATGTTGGGCAAGATTGAAGACAGAAAAAGAAGGTAGATGTCATAGAAACAATGAACATAAATTTGGACAGACCCTGGGAGACAGTAGAGTTTAGCAGAGCCTCCCATACCATGGTCCATGAGAGCACAAAGCGTCAGATACTACTAAAGAACAACAAACTATTTGGGAAAAAGTTTGCAGCCTTATTTCAGTTAATCTATGGGGAAGATAGGGAAAGGGAATTGTTTTCTCAGAAAAAGAAACTTCATAATTTTGCTATCTAGTTTTTTGGGCTATTTGCTTTTACAGAAGTACTCTTAATAGCTATTTTATTTCCAAGTTGTTTTTTGTTGTTGTTGTTGTTTTTGTTTTTTTTTTTCCTTTTTGCTGAGGCAATTGGGGTTAAGTGACTTGCCCAGGGTCACCTAGCTAGGTCTCAGATCAGACCAGATTTGAACTCAGGTCCTCCTGACTTCAGGGCTGGTGCTCTATCCACTGTACCACCTAGATGTCCCTGCAAATAATTGTTTTTAATCATTTTCTCTCTTCCCCATGTTCTCATCATACAAAAGCCCTTTAGTGTAAAGGAAGCCATCAAGTGTTATTAATGTAAGGATTTTTTTTTTTTAAAGCCAGATTAGCACCTTACTTATCTGGGAACCCTCAACTATTTGAAACACTGCTCATATCACAGAAATAAGTTGTTATTTAAGGCCCCTGAGTAGTTAAAATAGTTGTCACAAAATGTATGTGATAAAAACTCATACTTTGCTCATTATAGAAACTTTTAACTAAAATGGGATTTATCTTTAAATTTGAGACATACTTCTAACAAGTTTGATTATAAAATTTTCCAGCCTTTAGAAAGTTAGAAATAGCTAGGGAGGGAACATATATGTGGAATGTCTTTGTGTTTGTCTGTGTCTGCGTGTTGGGAAGAGGGTGGAAATGCTACTGGAGAGAAGCAAAAACAGTGTCAACAGGAAAACAAAAACAAGAGAGGATACAGCATAAAAGACAGGGTTAAGTCAGAAAACATAACAGTAGGTATCCCTTCTTTCCTCAGAGAGGTGAGGAACTATGAGTAGAATGTTGCAGATGGTATCATACATGATTAGTGCGTCAGTGGTTTTACTGAACTATTATTTGGGAGATGGGAGAAGGAAATATATTCAGAAATGAATATGATGTAAAATAAAAAGGCATTAATTTTTTTTTAAAGGTTGGTGTAAAGTCATTCTCTGAGCAAAGTGAGGCAAAAAGCCTCTGTGTGACACTTGATACTTGACCTCCAAATAGATGAGTTGTTCCAAGTGTTCCGAACAGCATAACACCACTACCGATGCCACCATACACATTTTTATCATATTTGTGCAGCCCATATTTTTTCCATTCTTTCTTGATTTCAGTAAAATTATGAACTGAATTTTTTTAATTTTTATTTTATTTTATTTGCATAACATATATGTGGGTAATTCTTCAACAATAACCCTTACATAGCTTTCCGTTACAAATTTTTCCCCCCAACTCCCCACCCCTCCCCTAGATGGCAGGATATCCACTACATGTTAATTATGTTAAAATATTGGCAAATCGAATATATGTATACATATTTCCAAACTTATTGTTGTGCAAGAAAAATCTTATCTACACAAACGATATATCAGATAAAGGAAACACAATGTAAGCAAACATCAATCAAGGAGTATGAGAATGTTATACGAACTGAATTTTTAAAGAACCTTTATTTGAATGTTCTTAACCCATTTTCTGTTTTTTTCCTAACTATAGAGTGACATCAATTGCTGACAGACTGAATGTGGAGTTTGCTTTGATTCACAAAGAAAGAAAGAAGGCAAATGAGGTAGACAGGATGGTTTTGGTTGGTGATGTGAAGGATCGTGTAGCCATCCTTGTAGATGACATGGCAGACACCTGTGGCACTATATGCCATGCTGCAGATAAGTAAGTGTGAATTTTAGAAATCCAAGATATGAAATAGAAACTTTACATGTTGGCATTTTTAAAAGCTCCATTTCTTGTGCTATTCATTTGTTGATGAGTAAATAGTGTTGAACCCATAGGAAGTATTGGGCTATTTCATTTGTTACAATATTTGTCTTTTTTTTTTTTTAAAGACATACCCATACATGGGCTTTCAGTAGTTCTTAATTATGCTCATCTCAAACATAGGAATAAGTGAAACTGAGAATCTTTCCAATTCCTTCCCCTCTCCCCCAGGTTTATCATATAAAAGTAAAATATTACCTACTTCAACTCCCACCTCAATGGGAATCTTTTCTATCATCCTTGAATAGTGTTTATTCATCTTTTACTTGAAAATTATTGCTTCCCAGCTCAGTCCACTTCATTGTCAGATACTTTATGATCATTGAAATCTGCTTCACTATGACATTACAAACTCTAATATGATATCGCTACTACCAATTGTCTCAAAATTTTTTGTTCCATATCAACCTAGAATAAGACTTCTCCAGTACCTCCCCAAAGCAAGTAGCAAAATGTCCAAAGAATGGTTTAAAGGAAAAGAAAAAAAAAGGAATATATATATATACATATACACACACACACACACACACATATATATATATATATTTTTTTTTAAATCTGTAAAACTAACCAATGCACCAAGTGTCTTCCCTTTATAATTCATCCTCAACAAAGCTGCCAACCTAGGGGTCTGACCATGTCACAACTTTATAAATACAGACTTCCATTTAGCTTTGAAAGCTCTCCACATTCTGATTCCTGTCTATTTATCGAGATTTATTATCTGCACCCTTTTTCTTATACTCAGTGTTCCAACCAACTACCCCATTGCGTAGCTTTCTCCTCTGGTCCTCTCTTCCGATCCTGTAATGCATTCCCTCCTCACTTCCCTGGCTTCCTTCAAAGCTCCCCTGAAGCACTACTTTCTCCATGACACCTCATTGCCCTCAGCTATTGTGTTTTCCTTTTCTGTTTCCTCTTCCAAAAAAAATTACCTCAGATTTACTTTATATTTTGTTGCAACACTTATATGTTACTCAAGAACATAAACTCGGGGATTATTTGATTTGTCTTAGCATCCATCCCTAATGCCTGGCACACACTTAAAAAATCCTTATTGATTGGTTGATTTGAGCCCTAACTCTGTGCCCCATAGATTATTAACATTTCTTCTCTGTTCTCTTATTAATAGTAGATTTCATGACATTATCACTCTTTGCCCTCACTCAAATGCTCACCCCCAAACTCATGCTTTCCTTTCTTAGGCTTGTGGATTTCCACCTCCAATTTTAATATGTAGGGCTGTGGTACCATTCCCCCCTATCTAATCAGTTACTTTTGAATTAGGTGGCACTTTCCTTGTAACAGCCCAGGCATGACTACATGATGCAGGAGTTTAACTTCTGCAGTATATCCAGTGCCCTGACTTTCAAAGGAAGAAGTTCAAGGATGAAAGTGGGGTGATCACATCTCTCAGCATTTCCTAATAAAAGCAGCTTAATTGAGTTTATTGGCTAATGATTGGTATTTGTTAAGTACTTGCTCTGTGTTTAGCACTGAATTATGTGAGTATATTCATAAGAAATATAATAAGTAGTTCCTCTTCTCAGGGAATTTACATTGTTTTAAAAAAAAAAAAAGATATGGCCTACAAGACACTTGGAAAAAAACTATAAAATGAAGTACAAAATATTGTGATAGTAATGACTAATGTAAATTCCATTTTCCTTTTGACTTATCAAAGTAAAGATCCATCCTCATGGAGAAAACATAATTCATCTCCAAGTTCAAAGCACAATAAAAATCAAACTTGAATGTGAATGTAGTAAATCTTAATCTACGTCAAGGATCAATGATTTTATTTCTTTCCCTAGTGAAGATTACATATCTCTCCTCTATACCTTTGTCTATCATTTTTGTGAATTTCCAACACTCCTCCAGTGCATTGCCCAATAACCATCCTGGTGGTGTAGGTTAAGAAGCCAGCCGCATTCCACTGAGAGGATTTCTATGCATAAATAGCACCCATCAGTTCTTTCTCTATTTCTTTTTTCAGGTACGTTTTCCTTACAAAATCAGGCTGTTACCTCTTAGGAGGTTCAACTTAAATTTTATGTCTTATTTTTTAAAAATTCAATTGCCTTAGCTAAGGTCAGCTAATTGGTGTAGTGGATAGAGCACCAGCCCTGAAGCCAGGAGGAGCTGAATTAAGAGGACCCTAGGTTCATTTTCTCATCTTCTAACCTACTTGACTGACTGTGGGCACATTATTTAAGCTTTCAGTGCCCTTGGTCAGTTTCTAAGACTACAAGTTAGGTACTAATCTATATGGTGTAGAAACCTCCCCATATTGATAACGTCACTGATCTGGGGGTTTGTTGTTGTTTTTTTTTTTTTTTTTTTTTTTTAAATGTGTCCTTTAAGATTCAAAATTTTTTTATGTAGAACTGTAATCTTCCAAATAGTAATACAGTTGTCCCATTGAGGAAGGGGGAAAAAATCCTAACATGATTCATGATGGTGTATGTATTTTGTTTTTCCTCCTGACATTCTATAGGTTACTTTCTGCTGGAGCCACCAAAGTTTACGCCATTCTGACTCATGGAATCTTCTCTGGACCAGCTATTTCCAGGATTAATAATGCTGCATTTGAGGCTGTGGTGGTCACAAATACAATTCCACAAGAGGACAAAATGAAGCACTGCTCTAAAATCCAGGTATAGTGGAAAGAGTTTTGATTTTGGAATCAAGAAGACTTTAATTCAAATTCGATTTTTATACGTTTAAACTTGTTTGACCTTCACCAAATCATTTATTTTCTTAAAGTCTTAGTGTGGGGAAGAAGTCCCCACACTAGTTGGTTCCTTCCCTCTGCAGTTTTTTAGTCCCATCTTAAAAATTGTATGATTTCTGACCATTTCTTAGAACGAACATTTTTCTTGACTATTTACAACCTAATGTACAAAATATTTCTATTCCTACAGCAACAGATTATTAGGTTATAATATATACTGTGAAAAAGAACACTTTTCACCTTTAGATTCATAGTAAAATTGAGTTGACCTAAGAGAGAAGAATGTTCCTTTTTTTTTTAAGTAAATAGAAGTAAAATTTGATTTCCCTGTGCTCTTCCCCTTCTCCCCAAAAAAGCTCTTAACTCCTAAAAAGTTTGTACAAACTTAATGTTAGCAATCAGCATCATTAAGGCATTTAATTAAATTAGATTGACCTTTTCAGAAGTTTCTGTACAGTGGAAAGGAAACCATTTTTTAAAAATTTTCTTATATTCCCTAAACAGACCTATATTAGTAGTCCTCATTTCAAAGTAAACCTGATTCTATGATTGCCCTCATCTTCTTTGTTCTATTTCTTTTTGCTTTTTAGGTTATTGACATTTCAATGATATTGGCTGAAGCCATACGGAGAACACACAATGGTGAATCTGTGTCTTACCTGTTCAGTCATGTTCCATTATAACTCCAGATTATGGCCTTTCTGTAGGTTGTGTACAGCCAGTCTGTTTTTGTTTTAATTATTGGGACTCGACAGTATGACAATGTTTATTAAAGCTTCAATTGTGTGTGCTTTGAGATTTTTTTTTTCCCCTCTTCTGAATCCTCTTCTTAATCCCTCTCCCCTGTGGCCCCCTTTTTCCCCTTTTTAATGAATTGACTTGTATAGGAAATGTCGGCATTTCCCTACTTTTTTCCTGTACTCTTACATTACATTGGAGCTGCAATTGTAAGAGTGTAATTACATTTCAGAAGTTTTTTAATTTTTATATGTCTGGGTTTGTCAGAGGTAACCCTGTATTAAAGCATTTCGTGTACTACTTTTATTTAATAAAAATGCCTGTGGGCATTTGGGTAAAACCCCTGCTATATAGAATTAGATCTTTTATTCAGAATAAACATTATTTTAGAGAATTGTAGAATACTTTGAATGTTGACTTTTTTTTGTTGGACTTCAGATTAATTTCTTGGACTTTACCTAGTTTAAACAGAGTTTTGATCAGCTTAATGATGTTCATTGACAAATTTGCTGATGGAAGCTTGTAGACAAATCAGTTAAGGACAACGTAGTGTAAATGAATGTAGTTTTGTGTATCACATTTAAGTTGGCTGTCATAGTGCTGTGAATTTCTGCTCATTTCTGAAAATTTTTTCTGTGTCAGAATATTCCAAAATTACTTCTGGCATTAGAATTATTAAGAATTTTCTGGATATAATCGCTGTCAGACTCTAATCTCTAAAATTAATTGGTCTGACAAATTCTGACTAGTGCATTACAAATTGAAAAGGGAAATTGCACAAAAAATCCTAACTCTTTAAAAATGCACACTCCATTCTTATAATATTCTTTTATATAGTGTTTAGTTGCAACTTTTGCTTTTAATTTTTCTTTCTTTTGCAGCCAAGAAAAATTGGCATTTCAATGATTGGATTCTGAATCATTAGGACTTTCAAATTATTAAATATAGAATAATGTATGCTTATTCTTGATTAAGGCAATATTTAGGGCTTAAATCCATTAAACCTATTCAATCTTTTAATTTTTCTCTTTGACTTAAGTAAAGTTTAGAATCATCAGGATTTTTAAATGTATGTTTATATAATGCCTCTTTCCCTTTTTTGTGGTTAGTGTACTTGTGTTTTTAAAATCTAAAATAGTTAAACATCTCCAGTAAAGTTAAAACATTTACCTAGAAGGCAGTAATAAAGGAAATCAGAAAAAAAAAGTATTTGCAGATAAATATTAAATGTTTGATTATAATCATACCTGATTATTCTCAAGAGTATCAGTAAAGAACTCAGTAAAATAATATTTTTTTAACATGAAAATAACTACTTATGCCATTTTTTTTCTAAATCAGAAGTCAAAGGAAACTATTAATAGGAGCCACCTTTTCTTCTCTCCCTCTCTCCCCCTGAAAATCCTGAACATTATCTGGTCTTGTTTCTTAATGCACTTCGGCTAGGTAATAAGTCTGTGTACTTCAGACCAAAAAAAAGTTATATACGGTTATGCAGACCAACGTTAATGGTAAGAAATGCCATTTTCCAATCATTTAGTTGAAAATAACCAACTTCGTTTTTTTTTGTTTTTTTTAATAACAGCATTATTTAGAATTTTCTATTCTAGCATTGAAAGAATCATTTCAAGTTAGCAGGCCTAAAAATAATGATTTACCTGATATTTCAGTTGTTGATATCAGTCTTACTGCATCTTTCTATGCAGTAAAATAGTTTCTAAAAATAATTCTAAAGTAAACTGGCAGGAAAACTATGCACTACAGTTTAAATGGGCAGATCCATAAACTGATAGCTTGATAGCTTTGACTTTCTGATTTCTGAGTTTATCTAATATGTTAAAAAAAGAGACCAAATACATTACTTTGACTACTTATACAAAGTATTCCAAAAGATTTAATGCAGTTGTTTGTCTGTTATTGGAGTGCAGTGGGATTAGTAAACCTACCATTTAGAATACTTGAAACCAACCCATTGAAACGAAAATGTTCAGAACTGATTTTATCCTCTAGCACAAAACAGGATGAAATCTACTTAACTAGCCCTCCATGATGAAGAATTATTGTTTTTATCTTCTATTTAACATTATTTTTGTTTTTGCTGGTTTTTTAAAAAATAAATTTATGATGATAAATATGGCTGTGTTTACATATATACAAATAGAATCAGATACACATGAAAGATCAATTAGTCTGTAAAGATTGCCTCAAAAGAAAATACTGGTATTTTTAGGTTTCTTGTTTTCTGTGGAACTATCTAGATTTGGCCCATAGTAGATGAAACTAGCCAAGTCTTTCATTTACATTCAGTTCTGCTACATGCATGCAGAATCAGCTTATATCACTTTTCAAATAATATATTTAGGGAACCATGATCATACCAAAGTTGCTCTCCCCAAAACTGTCAGTAAGTATTTATACCATATCTTTCCTTTATATTAGCTATTGTTAATGTCCAAGAATTGTATTTGTTTGTGGTGCTTGTGTTGATCAGGTTACTGTTACAAAATGAATTTCCTGTTATTTCCTCTAATATTGTACTCAAGTATTTTCAATAAAATTATGTTGCAAATTGGTCCTTTTATAAGACATTATTATGGTTCTGGAGTCTTATTAAAGATTAGGCAATGCTCTCTTCTCTATCCCCACCCCCTGCCCTCAAATTGTCCTTTCTTTAAAACAAGAGTTGCAAAAATGCAAAAAACAAACAAACAACAACAACAACAAAAAAAAACCTTCCCAGCCCTAGAAGAGATTCATGGAAAACCTGCTACTAATTAAGTTGACATGATGATATGCTTCAAGAATTTAAGCCTTTGTTTGACTTGATCTCCTGATGAGTCTTTATTAATGAATTAGTTAAGTGAATGAATTAATTGAACAACAGAGTCAAATAAAGCAATTATACTTAACCCTCTTATCCTGCATTTTATCTCCATTTACTCTCTGTCCTTCAAGTTGCTTTAATTTTTCCTTCCTTCCTTGAATTGCTTTAATTTTCATTTAGTTGTTCTTTGCACTATAGGTGTGCTTTTGGTTTATTTCACCTTTCTTTGTAGGATCCTAAAACTTGCCTTGTTGAAATCATGTATTTCCAATTTAAATGTGAAAGCACACTGACCAAATTAAAGATTTTAGAGCTGGAAGAATCCAAAGAGATTATCTAATCTAACTTATTTTACTATTATTATTTTTTTTAACTAATAAGAATTTTTGTCCCCAAATTGGATTGAGGGAAAGGGAAAAGAAAAACAATCTTTGTAACAGATATGCATATTTAAGCAAAACAAATGACTACATTGCTCATGTGGCATGTGTGTCTCATTCAGCAACTTGAATGCCATCATTTCCTCTGATCATTGCCCTGGGATTCTTATTGGTCAAATTTTTTTAAAAAATTCTTTCAAAGCTATTTATTCCTTAAAATGTTATTATATAAATTATTCGTTTGCTTCTATTCACTTAATTTTTTTTGGTAGTACAATAGTATTCATTTTCTGCACGTTCACATACTACAATTTGCTCAACTACCCTCTAATTGATAGGTACCACCATCTTTTTGATTCTTCAAAAAAAAAGTTGCTTTTTTTTTTTTTTTTTTCCTAACATATGGGTCCTTTTTTCCTCATCCTTTGATTTCTTTGAAGTATAAACCCAGTAGTTTTATTGCTAGGTCAAAATGATATACACAGTTTAGTGACATTAGGGACAAGAAAAAACACCACCTCTTATAAACATCTATTGTTCAGTAAAATAAATTCCAGCATTGGCCTTTTCAAAAAAAAAATGTCTCCATCTGTATTTTCATCACCTCTCTCCAGGAGCCATGTTTTTTGGAATTCTTGTTTAGTCATACTGTTGACAGAAATTGTTTTGACTATTGCTGTCAATTATCAATTCTTCCCAAGTTTTTCTGGGAAAAAAAATATTTTTATTATTTTCTAAAGTATGATGGTATTCCATTATATTCATCATATACTACAACTTAAGCCACTTCCTAATTGATGAATATCTCAGTTCTTCATCCACAACAGAAAGCTACTATATTTGTGTGTGTGTGTGTGTGTGTATATCCATATTCTTTTTATTCTCTACAGGCCTAGTAGTGGTATTGAAGCAAAAGATATGTATAGTTACATTAACTTTTTCAACCTTTAATTTTTTAGTTAAATCCTTTTCCTCCTACTTCTTTTCTCCAATTAAAAAAAAATCTTTTATTAACAGGCATATTCAAGCAAAGCAAATTCCCACATTGGCCACATTTTTTTAAAAAAGTCTCAGGAGGTTGTTAACTCTTATAAAAGGATAATATGAATTAATCTTTTTAAAATCACCTTAATTTCTTAATTTTTTTTTATCCATGTCCCCTACCCACTAAGCTTATTTTGTAACGGAGGAAAAAAGTAATTTAGTAAAACTACCCAACACATCAAACAAGTCTAATATATGCAATGATCCAATCTAGTCTCCCACATCTGAAAAAGGACTATGTCCTTTAATGCCAAACTCAGTCATCAGAATTTGTAGTGTTCAGTTAGTTTTGTCAACCATAAAAATATAATCAAATACTGTATGTGTTTTTTCCAGGCATTTGGAATTTTGCTAAATTATATAAATTTGTGTTCTATATGTTTAAATACTGAACACTCCACATACTAAAATTTCCCTATAATATAGAAAATGTATCCCAGTGAGAGAAAATCTGTCTTGTCCTTTTCCATAAAAATAAAGATACTATTTGCCTATTATGATCAGGATTAGTCATTCAGCAAAGCAATTTTAAGTGTCTCTACTAGCTCTAGAAATAAAAAAGACAATGAAAAACCCTTGCCCTCAAGAAACTTATGTTCAACCTGGGGAATTAAAATGTACAAAAATAAGCATAAACAAGATAAATAGAAGCTAATGAGGTGGTGAGGCCTATAGCAGCTTATGTTCATGCAAAAGATGGCATTCCAACTGTGAGAGATAACCAGTGCAAAGCTGCAGCGTTAAGAAATAACAAGTGAAGAATGGTAAGATGATGGCCAGTTTAGACTACAGAGAATCAAGGTTGAAGTCATGCATTTTAAGGCCAAAAGACAGGGTAGGTGAAATTGTAAACGAGTTTTAAATTGATTGGTGACATCTGAAGTTTAAGGAAATCCTTACTCCAGGTCGGGCACTGCCCATGGTTGACTTACTTAAAACTTTTGACTGTTGCATACATCTATATGTATTTTGGGGGGAAGGCGATTCTTGAGTATACATTTAGGACATTTGGTACTATTTATGTCTATAATTTTAAGTGATAGCCATCTACTGCTGTTGCCAACAAAGATTTATTATAAGTCCCATGAATTTGGGGTTTTTTTTGGGGGGGGGGGCTCTTTAAGTGACTTGAACCCAGGGTCACACAGCTGGAAGTGTTAACTATCTGAGGCTGGATTTGAATTCACATCATCTAGCTGCCCCATGAATTTTGTAAAATAAAATATTTTCCCCCAATTCAATTGCATGTAAAAAAGGTTTTTTTTAACTCCAAATTCCCTCCCTCCTCTCTTCCCTAAGACAGTAAACAATTCAATATAGGTTGCAATGGAATTAGCATGAACTGCTGTAACCATTTGTTACCAGTAGGTGTCACTGTGGGGCAGACAGTACAAACCCATGGACCATCAAACAATACTTGGCCCTGGAAGGAACTAGACTATGAAAGACTTAGTCACTTAAGTGATTTTTAATTGAACTTGAAGGTGATAGCCACTAAAATTCCTTTGCTTTAGAACAAAATCACTTTGGTGAATAGAAGATGGATTGGAGTGGGGAGAGACCTGAGACAGACCTGCTCACCAGCAGGTTATTACAGTTGCTAAGGACCTGGATCAGAGTTGGCAGGGTTATTATGTATGAGGAACAGCAAATAAGACGGTGTTAGCTCAATCACGGTTTGTCTATCTTTCCCCTTAAAACCTCCCCACCTCCTACCTTATATAATTATATTGGGACCAATTCCTCATGTTTACAACCTAAGAGTCCCCCTGGAATCCTCACCATCTATCTCTTACCCCATAATAGCCAAGGTGTTTCCAAGGTCTGTGTACTTCACTTTTGCAATATTTCCTGAGTACTCCATTTCTTCCTATCTGTCTGTCTCTATTCCTTTATCTCAATCTCTCTGTCACTGTCTCTTCTCTTTCCCTCTCCTCCCCTCTCTGACTCTGTCTTTGTCTTTGTCTCTCTCTCTCTCCTCTCTCATTAGTTACCTGCATGTGGGGTAGCTAGGTAGTCCAGCTAGAGTGCTGAGCCTGGAGTCAGGAAGACTCATCTTGAAATCCAATCTGGCCTTAGACACTTAATAATTGTTATGACTCTGGGCAAGTCACTTAACTCAATTGGCCTCCATTTGTAGTCCAATTAAATGAGCTGGAGAAGGAAATGGTAAGCTACTCCAGCATCCTTGCCAAGAAACCTCCAAGTGGGATCATGAAGAGTTGGACACAATTTTAAAAATCACTAAACAACCACCAAAATTTGCATTTTGTATCATTTATTAGAATATGAACTATCCTGTTTTTTCCTTTCTTTATATGTAGTGCTACTAGCACAATATATTTGGAACATAATAAACATGTAATAAATGTGGCAGCAGTTGAGCTTATTTAGCCTAAGGACAAAATAGCTTCCCAGTCCAGGTGGGTCACTTTCTCTACTAGGTTATAGAATTTATATAAAATAAAAAGTTACTTTAAAATGATAATTCAGAGTCCTCCAGAAAATTCCTAACATTCAGACAGATATTTGGGTCCCTGCTCTTTGAATTCTGCTTATTTCCAGCTAGTGATGCAGTGGATAGAATGCCAGGCCTGGAGTCAGGAAAAATCCTTTTCTTAAGTTCAGATCCAGCTTCAGTCACTAGCTCTGTGATCCTGGACAAGTCACTTAAACAGTTTCCTCATCTATAAAATGAACTGGAGAAGCAAGTGGCAAACTGCTCCAGTATCTTTGCCAAGAAAACTCCAAATGCGGTTGTGAAGAGTTGGAAGCAACTGAAAAATGACTAAACAACTTCGTGACTTAAATGACTGAACAACCAAATTTCCAACGTATTTTCCTCCATTCCTCTTTGTTCAGTGTGGTCTAAATATACACATGCAATCTAAGACTTCGTGATAGACTATGAATATTTATACAAAGCAAATATCAAGATGAATTAACCACTTGGGTTAGGAAAAAAAGAAAAACCAAAAAATTATTATATGAGTGCCTGTGTTCTCACTTCAGCAGCATATATAATAAAATTGTAATGTTACAGAGATTAGCAGGATCCCCTGTGCAGGGATAATATGCAAATTCATGAAGAGCAATTTTTTCCCGAGTTTTTCCTCCTTTCTTTGTCTTTAAAAACTTATTATTATATGGGATGGTTTTTTGGGAAGGGGTAAGTAGGAATGCTGGAGAAAGTTATGATATAGGAAACAAAAACAATAAAATATTTTTAAAGCATATTTATCAAACATGAAGAAGAGAATTTGAGGAAGGAATCTTTTAGATCTTTCTTAGGTCCTTGAAATAGCAATTACAACAAACATCTACCATCATCTGAGTTCTTAGTTCTACTTAGATGCTTTATCACTGCCATCGCATTTTCTCTCACAGGCAGACTATCATCCCTTCATTGTTTACACCACTGTTCTCCCAATGTCTCTTACAGGCAGGCTGACTGTCTACAATATGAGTCATCTCTGATCCATTTGTTTCATCTGCCTTGTCAGTGGCCCTTTAAAACCCACAACTGTGTTTGGGTCTGTCTCCTGGCCTAAGACTACAATCAGGAGGGGAAGGGAACAAGCATTTATATAGTGCCTACTGAATGCTATTCATCATGCTAAGTGTTTTACAAATATTTTCTCATTTAATCATTGTGATTCTTTAAAGGCTGGGAAGGGATGCTGTCCTTTGAATTACAAACCCCAGAATTCCAGTAAGATTGGAATCATGATTCAGTTTTCCCCTCCTGTTTCCTTTTAGGGTATACCTCTGTCGATAAACCTCTGGTCAGCTCAGTTTTTACTTGAAGGCTTTACTAACCTTCCCTCAACTTTCTCTCTCTCCCTTGTTCCTTCTCTCTCTCTCTCTCTCTTTCTCTCTCTCTTTCTGTTTCTGTCTTTCTGTTTCTCTGTCTCTGCATATATGTGTGTATATACACACACACTCACATAAATAGGTATATGCATGTACATGTATAAATATACGTATATATGTGTATGTAAGTATATGTTTTATATGTGGATGCATATGTGTATATATAGATGTACACATAGATATATATGTTATTCTTTGTTCATTTACATATATTTTTCCTTCCCAATAGAATGAAGGATGTTTGAGGGCAGGAACTGTTTTGTTTTTGTGTCCCCAAGTCTTGGCACAATGTCTAGTCCTTAAGTGCTTCTTAATTGACTGACTAGTAAGTATGACCTCTGGCAAGCAGAGAATAGTTCAAGTATTTGATATGGGAGTATTTGCTGGAAGAAGCCAGGGATGTACATTTTGGAGGAATAAGCTAAGGGAAAGCAATGTATGTTGAATGTTTCAGATTTGAAAGAATTGTAGAATAAAGAACTGATTTTAGCAAAACATAATCCTGACCAGAAGAAAAAGGAATGAGATAGAACGCCTAGGAAGCTCCATCTCATGGAGAGTGTGGGAGGGTCCCAGTGCTAGAGTACCCTTTATCAAATGTTTTCTCCCCTTTTCTTTGGTGGGTAAGTGGCGCTGGGTTGAGAAAAGTGAATCATGATGTGTATAGTTTTTAGAGTCTAGGAAAGTGGAGGCAGAGGGAAAATAGTATATTTCTTGTAGCTTGTCCTTAGAGAAATCCCTAAGTCTTTTATCCCCATATGCCATTTCTCCAAAGCAGTTAGGTGATAAGGTCAATAGAAGACATGAGTTCTAATCAGTCACTAGCTGTGTGATCCTGGGCAAGTCACTTAAACTTTGTTTCCTCATTTGTAAAATGAAGATATTAGCATCTGCCTCCCAGATTGTTGTGAGGACTAGGTGATATAATATCCACAAAGTACTTTGCAAACCTTAAAGGCAATTATAAGCCTTAAATATTATATAAAATGATAATGATAATGATTTTTTTGGCCTAATTTCAACTTTTGGAACATATCTACCAGTAACTAATTTTTAGATAGAACACAGAAAAATAGATCTATTGAGAAAGTTATGTTTGGCTGTACTTTAGAAAGGTTGGAAAAATGACAGAGGGGAATAAATTCAAGATTCTAGTAGTGACTATTTCAACTAAACCCATTTTTTAATGATCTGGGTTTTATTAAACACTGTTATTGAAACATAAATCAAGTAATAATGACCAGACAACTCAAACCCTCTAAGAGTACCTTCACCTCCCCTTTATTCTGATAGTTTGAAATCAGTGGAGAAAACAGGTCCAATATACTTCATTTAGTAATGTGATTTCATTTCATAATTTTCATAATTAAACAAAGGTCACGTTTTCTTCCTTTGTTTCTGGTCAGAATTTGAGGCTTTAAAGAAGAATAGATGTACTCTAATGGTTACCTTTCTTAAAAGAGCTGTTCTGGGGCATTGTTGCACTATCAGTGTTAGGAAATTTCCTAAGGATTACCACTTTTCTTCATCTTGTAGAAGAGGCAGTTGGGAAAGACAGCAACCCATTTGAGATGATGATACCAATGGTATGATAATGACCTTTAGCTCTGCCAGTTTTTCTTTTTTCTTTTTTTGTTTGTTTTTTCCAAACTATCTAAAATGTTATTTGATGTTCTCTATAAGTTAACATGCTGGAGATACAGATAAAGGGGGAAATAGCTCAACCCAAGAAATCTTATTGGTAGGCAAGGGGCAACATTTAGGCAATTCATTAAATATAGGTTTGTCCTTACAATGGCATATTGAAGTCGATCTCAGCTGATGTTCAGACATTGGGCTTGGACTGCCTAAATGTATTTCTTTTAATGGATGTTACCTTATTGTGGTCTGGCAAATATAATTTTCATGAAGATGGAGCCATCTGTGTCTGAGAACATGTAGTTCTCCTATTTTGCCTTTCATACTCTAATGTATTTTTACCCTCTCATTGTTTTTTACTTTGCTTACCCCTCATAGGCTTTCCTTCATGATCACCGTAGGTGTGTCAGCCCTGGGATAATTGCACTATTCTTATAAGGAACAATAGCTGGGTAGTTTTTCAGTGGAATCTGACTCTTCCTGACTCCATTTGGGATTTTCTTGGCAGAAATACTGGAGTTGTTTACTATTTCTTTCTCCAGCACATTTTACAGATATGACAACTGAGGCAAACAGGGTTATGTGATCATACAGCTAGTAAGTATCTGAAGCCATATTTAAACTTAGGAAGATGAATGTCCCTGATTCCAAGTTTAGGGTTCTATCCACTGCACCACCTTGTTGTCTATAAGGGAGTATTCATAATATTTTAAATTTTGATTGAGAAATAAATCATCAATGAGCATACATATTTCAAAATACAAAAAAAAGATATTTAACTAAATTTCTGTTTTGTAGAATTTGTTGTTTTGAAATATTGATGTATTTATATACATGGATATATATGTATGTAAATATGGTTTTCCAAGTCTTAATGAAGTTTTAACCTATCACATACACATATATGTTTCAACAGTAAATAAACATGAAGTATTGTTATCAAATATATATTGATATTGATATAAACATAATATACAAAAATATTATGTTATATATACAGTATTCAAATGTGTAATATTATGTTTACCTAATATAACACATTATAACATTAATATTATAATATGTTCACATTCTATGTTATTCCAGACTGCTTCTTTTATGAATAGGCTATCATATGCTACCATTATATATTATAAATATAATATATGTTATATATTTTACTACCCTGTTGAAATATATGTATGTGCATGTATATATGTTTGTATACATATACATATGTGTGTGCATATTCTATTTGTTTGAGGCAGCTAGGTAGTATAGGAGATAAACTGGGTCTAAATTAGGAAGATCTGAAATCAAATCTTGACTCAGACACTTAATAGCTGTGTGACCAGGAGCAAATCACTTAGCCTCAGTTTCCACAATTGTAAAATGAAGATCATAATAGTTTCATGGTTGTCATTATGGAGATCAAATGAGGTAATGTTTCTAAAACACTTAGCATAGTGCCTGCTAAAAGTGAGCATTATATATATGCTTTTTTTCTTTCTGTATTTTTGTTTCTTCATGTGCATTTTTCTTCCATGAGGTTTTTAAAGTCTAAAAATAAGTTAGTAACATACACTTTGAAACCACTAAGGTGTTCTATTTCTAGCCATACTTTCAGGTTTTTCTGATATATTCATGGGTGTTTCAAAAGTCTTAGTTCAGCTTTAAGCTTTAATAGCTCAAATAGAGTAAGCTTTAATAGCTTAAAACTGTACCGAAACTTTTGGAACATTCTATATTTATATTAGTGATTTTTTTTTACATGTAAGTCCTCACATAATAGATTAATGTTGAACTTACTGAAAATTCACTTAGATGTAAAGACATTGAAGATCCTTGGAACACGTTTAAATGTCTCTTTCTTTCTCTGTGTACATATACACACATAGGATGTTTGTGTGCATATATAAATATATGTATATACCCACACTTATCCACAACATACAAACATGCACCTACACATGTACATACATACAAAAAATCTACCAAATCCCACTTACCTGGCGAATGTGATTAATAAGCAGCAAACTATGAGAAGGAAATTGAGAGAGCCAATTCTGAAGCGAGGACAATCCCATTCCATTCAGTTCTATTCAAACAGGGACTGTGTTTTAAGCACTGGGGATACAAAATGAAAACTGTTCTTTAGGAACTTTCATGTAAAAGGGAAGGAGGGAAACAGAGGGACAGCAAATATACAGATAAGGTTAGAGAAAATATATTTGAAGAAAGTACAAAGTAATTGACCAGGGTTGCAGATGGGGTGGAATAATTGAAACTGGGAGGATTTAAAGGCCTAGAGTAGGAAGAAGGCCTTGAAGTGAGGAAGGAGAATCTTTCAGAAAAAAAGTCTGAACAAAAGACTTAAAAGATGAAATGTTGTGTATAAGCAAGGCCCATTTGGTCCTCTGATCATTTTTGAATATGATGATATGATATTTTTTTCTCTTCTTTGGAAAAAAGAGAAATTTTGGAAATCCAAATAAATGTCTTCTAAAAAAGAGGAAAAAATGAGTGGTATTCAAAAGAAACAGGACCTTGTTAGTGCTTTGCTGTGATATAGTTAAAAGGAAACTTAAGTAATTTTCAATTTAGTTTTTAGGAACTCAAATCACAAGAATGTGTAAAAACTGGGACTTCTCAAGTATTCCTACCTCTATAACTCCAGGGGGATAAGCATCTACTCAATACCATAGCTCTTAAGTCCCCACCAGTACTTTATTCTTTCTTTTCTAATTATTAGAGGCTTAAGAAACATAAACAAACAAGAATATTTCAATATTAAGAAGAATTTTTAAAATGGAACTAAATACTGTGCCCTTAATACATATAGTTTTTCAGATGTATATTAACCTTAGTAGGATAGTAAGAAAATTGTCATCTTTGTTTCTCTTCTGAATTTTTAGTTCTGTGTTATTTTTAATGTAATTATTAATTTAAAGTAATTATTAATATTCTTTCTTTTTCCTTCTTTAAAAAAATGTTTTGCATTGCCCACCAGCTAAAGGTTTCTTTTAACAGATCAAATAAAATAACCATGAATTCAAAGCAAAAAATATTTTATGAAATGGAATAATTAGGCAAAAAACAAGGATTTGAATCAGGTATTAAATAACATTGAACTTATTCCTAAATAGCTGCTGCCTCTTTTATGTGTATACCCCACCCCAAAGATCCTTGATCTGTTCCCAATTAGCCACTTAGTTTCATCAACACAGCAGGACAGGAATATATCAATCACTCATGAAAAGCTATCTTAAAAAACTCACCAAAACCTGAGGAAGTACTGATCTTCTCTGTGCATAAACCACACAGTCAGTGAACCTTAAGAAAAGTCTTCAGAGTCCTGAGAATAGTAACTACCAAAAAATGCCAACAGTTAGGCTACAATCACCATTTTCTTTCTTCTTTTTTATTGAATTTACATGCCAAATAAATTGAGGATTTCCATATAAAAATCAGAAGAGAAAAAAAAGGGTTTTACATGAAACTATTAACTTCTATTACAAATAACTAAAATAAGTATTGATCATATTCATCATTCAATTTTCAAAGCTATCTATGCTTATCTGTTTTTTGATCTTGCTTCTATTCTTTTCTGTGCATTTAAAAAAATGCCTCTTTTTTTTTTTTAATTACACCTTTGTCCCTGAGCCCACATTTTATTTCACCTTTTTCTACTACCACCGGAAAAGAAAAAAGAAAAGTCAAATCCTTATTGAAAAATATACCCACACTAGTAATATGTGAAATTATATCTTGTTTTGTACCCTAAGTCTATCACTTCTACCAGGAGGTAGGTAACATGTTTCAACAGTGTTCCTCTGGAATCATGGTTCATCATTGCCTTGATTATATTTTTTAAATCTTTTAAATATGTTTATCTTCACAATATTATTGTTATAGTATAAATTGTTCTCCTGATCCTGCTTCAGCAATTCACACAAGTCTTACCTCACCAAGTCTCTGAAATCCTCCCTTTTGTCATTCTTATGGTTTAATATTATCATATTTATATACCATTCACTAGTTAATGGATATTATTTTAGTTTCTAGTATTTTTTTTTCCTGTAACAAAAAGAAACACTATAAACATTCTCATTTAAATAAGTTCTTTTCTTCTTTCTTTGATCTCTTAGGGTATAGCCCTATTAAACCCTGAGTCAAAAGGTGATTACAATTTTGTGATTTGGTGCATATTATTCCTAATTGCTTTCCAAAATGGCTGTGTCAATTCAAAGTTCTATTAACAATACATTAGTGTTTCTATTTTCCCTCAATTCCTCCAATAATTGTCATTTACACTCTTTGTTAATGTGACAGATATGAAGTAGAGCCTTGGAGTTGCTTTAATTTCCCTCATTATTACTAACTTGGAATATTTTTTCTTATGCTGATTGGAAGCTTTTATTTCTTCCTTAAGATCTTCTAATCCATATCCTTTTGTCCACTTATCATTTGAGGAATGGCTCTTCTTATAAAAACCCAGGATTCTGGGTTCTAACCCTTTCTCTGCTACTAATGAATTATATAATCTTGGACAAGTCATTCCAACTCTCTAAAATTCATTTTTAAAATGAAGAGAATAGACTCAATAATTTTTGAGGGCCATGCAACATTAATTCCATGGTTCTATTAAACGGCACAAAATACTATTATAAAAAGTGGGTTCATTGTAGGTGGAGGAGGGATCAAACCCAGAAAGTCAAGAAAAGCTTACTGTCATAAATCATTTGGGGGTCAAATTTGGAGGAAGATATGGACATGGATTAGAACAAAAGGGATAGCAAGGGAACATCATATTTACAGAACCAGAAAATTACAAATGAGTAAACTATCCAGAATGGAAATTACTTTGGAGAGGCTATTAGATAAGATAGTGGAAAGATGAATTCATTGATGGCAAGCTTTAAAGGCAAAGCAAAAGGAAGTTTAATCTCTCTCCAAAACTCCCTGTAACATCGAATGCCTATGGAATTTTTCACACTCAACATTTTCAGAATAGAATTCATTAACTTCTCAAAACCTACCCTCTGAGATGATTTTCCCTACTTCTGGCAAGGATACCACCAATCTTCCAGTTTCCTCATTTCTCAGCCTTGGTGTCTGTGACTCTTCTATAATTTTGCTTATCCAATTGGTTGCCAAGATTTGTCATTTATATTTCAACAATACCTCTCACTTCCCACTCATATAGTTCTCTCTAAATCAAATTTCCGTCACCTCTTTTTCTGAACTATTTGAATAGCCTCCTAATTAGTCACTTTTCCTTAAATCTCTCCTCACCCTAATAATCCATTCACCAAACAACTGTCAAAGTGATTTTCCTAAAACATTATTCTGAACCTGTCACTTCCCTTTATAATGAATTCTAGTCACTACTTATAGAACCATATATAAAGTTCTTGGTTTGCCATTTAATATTTTCTTCAACTTGGTCCCAATTTAACTTTCCAGTCAATCAGTCAACAATCATTTGTTAAGTGCTTTGTTTCAGGAACTGTGCTTTAAAAAAAAAAAAAAAAGAAAGAAAGAAAAGAAAAAAGAAAGAAAATTTTTAAAATTAAAAAAAAAATAAAAGAAATGACAAAACAAAATTTTTTAAAGTCCTTGTCTTCAAGGAGCTTATATTCTAATGAAAGAGGTAATATAAGTAATTAGGCTTAGACAATATATACAAAGTGGGTGGAGGGTAAATTAAAAGAGAATGGCATTAATAAATGGGGGAATTATGAAAAGAGAGACAAGGAAAAGCCTCCTATAGAAAAATAGGCTTTGAGATGAAACTTGAAAGAGATCCAGAGAAGCTAAGAGACAAAGGTGAGTGGGCAGTTTTCCAGGCATGGGGGATAGTCAGTGCAAAGCCACAGGAGGTAGAGTTTTGGATGTGAGAAACAGCAAGTAGGACAAGTGTAATTAGATCAAAGAAAATGTGGGATGAATGGAAAGGTAGGAAAGGGCAAAGTTATGAAGAGCTTTAAATTCCAAACAAAGGACTTTATATTTGGTCCTGGAGGCAACAGGGGGCTGCTGGACTTCACTGAGTCAATGTGAAGTTTAGAAAATCACCTTGGCGACTGAGTGAAGAATGGCTTGGAATGGGGAGAGATTTGAGATAGGAAGAATGACTTCATTGTGCATTGCCCTAATCCCAACCCCAGACACTACAATCCAGAAAGATTGACCTCTTTCAAAAAATAATATTTTATTTTTTCCAAATATATTAAGACAACTTTAACATTGTTTATTTTTAATTTTGAGTTTCAAATTTTCTCTCTTTCTCCCTCATCTCCCTCCTCCCTGAGATGACAAGCAATTTGATATGTTTTGTGTGCAATCATGCAAAACATGTTTCCATGTCAGTGATTTTTTTTTAAAAAAGACAGAACAAATGGAAAAAAAAAAAAAAGGTAAAAAATACTATGCTTCAATCTGCATTCAGACTCCATAGGTTCTTTTTTTCCGGAGATGGATAGCATTTTTAATCATGAGTCCTTTGGAATTGTCTTGGATTTTGAATTGCTGAGAACAGCTAAATCACAGACAGTCAACCATTGTACAATGTTGTTGTTATTATGTGCAATGTCCTCATGGTTCTGCTCGCTTCATTTTGTATCAATTCATATTAAGTCTTTTCAGGTTTTTCTGAAATCAGCCTGCTCGTCATTTCTTATATTCCATTCCATATTATTCCATTATAAAGAACAGCCTTTTTACTGTTCCCCATATCACAGTGTATCATCTGCTACCTCTGTGTTGTCCCCCCATGCTCTGAAATGCTCTCTCTCCTTACTTCAGTTTCTTAAAACCCCTAGTTTTCTCCAAGTCTCAGCTGAAGTGACATTTTCTTCATGAGGCTTTTTCTGACCCCCTTCTCATATGAATCCTGTAGGGACAATTTCACTTTTATTACAAAAACAATCTTAGTACTTAGCACAGGACCTGGCATATATTGGTGCTTAATAAATGTTTATTGATAATAGGTAGTTAGAGACAGAAATAGAGAAAGAGAAGGTAAGTGAAAGACAAACAGAGACATAAATAGATGTATAGAGAAATAAGATAAATAAATGGATGGGTAGATAGATAGACAAAGGTAGACTATATAGAGACAGATTTAGGGAAATAGCAGATAAAGGATAAGAGATATAAATAGAAAAAAAGCGATAAATAGAAAGTGATAAAAATATAGAGAAAGAAAATAGATGCAAATAAAAGATAAATGATATTAAGATAGAATGATAGAGGTATAGATAGAATGATGACAGAGATAATAGATAAAGATAGAGACAAATATAGAGATATATAAACTAAGTGGGGCAGCTAGGTAATGCAGTGGATAGAGTACCAGTCCTGAAGTCAGGAGGACCTGAGTTCAAATCTGGTCTCAAACAGTTAACATTTCCTGGCTGTGTGACCCTGGGCAAGTCATTTAACCTCAATTGCCTCTGCAAAAAAAAAAAGAAAGAAAGAAAGAAAAGAAAAGAAAAGAAGTGATAGAAAGATGATAGAGATAAAGATAAATAGGTAGGAAAGATGTTCTGGCCAAGAGAAAGCTATTACAGGTACTCATTGTTATTCAGTTGTCTTCAACTCTTTGAGACCCCATTTGGGATTTTCTTGGCAAAAATAATGGAGTGGTTTGCCATTTCCTACTCCAGCTCATTTTACAGATGAAGAAACTGAGGCAAACAGGGTTAAGTGACTTGTCCAGAGTCACACAACTAGAAGTGTCTGAGGCCAAATTTGAATTCAGGTCTTCTTTACTCCAGATACTTGATCCACTGCACCCCTAGCTTGAACAGGGAGCCAATGCATTAAAAAGAGTATGTAAGATGGGTCACATTCAGCAGCAGCAGTAAATAGCATGGACTGCAGGCTGTTTTTGCAGGAAAAAGAAACTGTCCAAAAGATTTTTGTAAGTATTGATTTTTAAGGTACTAATATCCTCCAAGTTACTCACAACCTAAATTTTGGTATTATCTTTTACTTCTCACTCACACGCACTCCCCATAATCTATTCTGTTTCCCAATCTTCTCTCCCTTCCCCAAGTGCTTTCCCTACTTGCATAGCATAAATCTTACATGCATGTAGTTGCTTGTATGTTGACTATTGGCTCCCTAGTTAGAAGGTGAGCTCTTTCAGAATTTTTGCTCTTTTGCTATGCCATGGGTTCAGTTCCAGACCACCACAATAAAGTGAATATTGCAATAAAGCAAGTCACACAAATTTTTGATTTCCTAGTGCATATAAAAGTTATGTTTATACTATACTGTTGTCTATTAAATGTGCAACAGCATTATGTCTAAAAAATGCTAATAGCTTAATTTAAAAATACCTTATTGGTGAAAAATGTTAACCATCATCTAGGCCTTCACCAAGTCATGATCTTTTTGCTGGTAGAAGGTCTTGACTTAGAGTTAATGGATACTGACTGATCAGGTTAATGGTTGCTGAAATTTGGGGAAATATTATAGCAATTTCTTAAAATGAGACACAAGTGAAATTTCACTTGAACACATAGAGGCCATTGCAAGGTTATTAATTGGCCCACTTTCAATATTGTGTCCCAGAGAATGGGAATCTTGAAGAAAAGAAGAAAAATGGGAGAATGGCTTTTTGGTGGGTCAGAACGTGTGCAATATTTATTGAGTTCTCCCTTTTATATGAGTGCAGCTTATGATGCCCCCAAACAATTACAATGATGATATCAAAGATCACTCATCACAAATCACCAAAACAGATGGAATAAAAATGAAATATTGTTAGAGTTACCAAAATATGACACAGAGACACAATGTGAACTGTTAGAAAAATGAGGCAGATAGAGACTTGCTGGATGCAGGGTTGGCATGAACCTTCAATTTGTAAAAATGCAATAATGTGAAGCACAGTAAAATGAGTTATTCCTATATCCCTAGAGCTTAGCACAGTGTCTGTTAGAAAACCTAATAAATTATTCTTGACCGACTGACTGATTCAGTCAGATTAAATGGAATAGAATCCTCTGACAATGAGCTTATCTGAGAGGCTGTTAATGAAGGAGGCCTCCTTCCTCTCAACTGAACAGCATTGAGTCTTAATTCTTTGAGTTCGAAGGGCTTCACTTTATTGTGGTGGTCTGGAACTGAACCCAGAATATTTCTGAAGTATACCTGCATGATGAAAATGCAAAAAAAAAATGTATTTTCTGAAAGAACACACATCCTAACTAAGGAGTCAATAAACAACCCATTCACTTTAGAGGAAATTTAGTCCCTTTTTAAAAAATTGTACTTTATTTCTCCAAATATATGCAAAGATAGTTTTCAATATTCACCTTTGCAAAATCTTATGTTCCAAATTTTTCTCCCTCTCTTCCCCTCTCCCTTCTCTAAATAAGCAATTTGATATAGGTTAAACACATGCAATTCTTTTTTTTATTATTATTAAAGTTTTTTATTTTCAAAACATATGCATGGATAATTTTTCAACATTGACCCTTGCAAGACCTTGTGTTCCAAATTTTCCCCTCCTCCCCACCTCTTCCCCTAGATGTCAAATAATCCAATATACGTTAAACATGTTAAAATATATTTTAAATCCAACATATCTATACATATTTATACAATTATCTTCCTGCACAAGAAAAATCAGATCAAAAAGGAAAAAAATGTGAAAGAAAACAAAATGCAAGCAAATAACAACAAAAAGAGTGAAAATTCTATGTTGTAGTCCACACTCAGTTCCCACTGTCCTTTCTCTCTCTGGGTGTAGATGGCTCTCTTCATTACAAGATCACTGGAATTGGCCTGAATCATCTTATTGTTGAAGAGAGCCACTTCCATCAAAATTGATCATCATATAATCTTATTGTTACCGTGTATAATGATCTCCTGGTTCTGCTCGTTTCACTCAACATCAGTTCATGCAAGTCTCTACAGGCCTCTCTGAAATCGTCTTGCTGGTCGTTTCTTATAGAACAATAATATTCCATGACATTCATATACCATAACTTATTCAGCCATTCTCTGATGGGCATCCACTAAGTTTCTAGTTTGTTGCCACTACAAAAAGGGCAGCCACAAACATTTTTGCACATGACACATGAAATTCTAATGGAACATATTTCCATCTTTGTCATGAGCAAGAAAATCAGATCAAAAGAGGAAAAAAAAACAAGAGAAAATAAAAAAAAAATACAAGCAGACAACAAAAAGATGAAAATACTACTCTTTGATCCACATTCAGTCTCCATAGTTCTCTGGATAAAGAGGGCACTTTCCATCACAAGTCTATTGGAATTGTCAATTAAATCACCAACTGAATTGGAATTGCTATTAACTCACCAATTGCCCATCACAATTAATTGATCATCACATAATCTTGCTGTTGCTGTGTACAATTTTCTCCTGGTTCTGCTCACTTCACTCAGCATCAGTTCATGTAAGTCTTTCTAGGTTTTTTCTGAAATCATCCTGCTCATCATTTCTTATACAATAATAATATTGCATATACTGCATAAGTTAGGAAATTGAGTCTTAAGGAGGCTGAGTGACTTATCCAAACTCCAGTAGCAAGCTGTGGCAGAAGAAAGATGTAGTAAGGAATGAACACAGGGTTTGAAGTCAAAAAGTCTGGGTCCAATCCTGCTTATGTTGGATTTGTGATTTTAAGCAAGTCACCTGATCTCTCTAGCCCTCAGTTTCTTCATGTGGAAAACAAGGGAGTTGGATTAGATAGTCTGTGAGAGGTTCCTTCTACTTTGAAATCTATTCTCCTTTCCACCTTCCTCATCTTCATAACCAGGTTTGGCTATTCAGTCATATCCAGTTTTTTATGATCCCATTTGGGGTTTTGCTGGCCAAGATTCCTGGAGTTCTTTGCCATTTCCTTCTCCAGCTCATTTTACTGATAAGGAAACTGAGGCAAATAGGATTAAGTAACTTATCCAGGGTCACACAGCTGGTTAAGTGTCTGTGGCTGGATTTGAACTCAGGAAGATGAGTCTTCTTGACTTCAGGTCCAGCACTCTGTGCACTATGGCACCACCTACCTGCCTCACAAGCTGCATGGTATCCAGATGCCAAGTCCCCTTACAGCAAATTCTAACTCCAAGTTATTTACATTTTGTTGGTTTCTTCCAAAAAGTGTTTTGTTTTTAACGATCCCATATTAGAATGGTCCATGAATTTTTATGTCAAGAAATGTAATTACACAGCCAACTTCAAACCAAAGGGGCTAGATTTTAGATTATATATTTTAGCTGTGGCCCTTAAATAACACACTTTTAATGTGCTGTGCAGACTAATAGTCATTGGGATTTTCATCTGTTTTTTTCTTGCCAAAATGAAATGAATGAAAAGCATCTGTAATCCAAGTGGTAGTCTAAATCTCATACAATAAACTGACTCTAGCTTTTCAGGGAAGTACTTATTTAACCAAAAAATAAAACAATTTCTTTTCCTGACAAAGGTCTGTGCAATTATTACTTTCACTCTCCTACAACAATTGAGGGACTCATTAAGTTTCTGGACCATGAGTAATGGGCAGAACATAGCAGGGCCCAGAATACTTGTTTACCATATAGAAATTGGCCACTGGCTGCTCTCCTTTGTACTAATTTCCTCTTCTAAAAGCAAGCTAAAATTGTTGCTTTTACTGTCTTTTTCCTAGTGAGACTCTAGAGTGCAGATGAAGATTTCAGCAATAAGATGGGGCAGCCAACAGATGTCCATCTGCATTTGTTTCTGTTCTAGTCTAGGAAGCAAGAGTAAAATTGTTAAAAACAGAAATTCACAAAGATGCTTCCTTTCCTAGAAATCATGTTATTTTCAGTATTTATGGCTTAAAATAAAAGCATGGCCTATCTTTTGCTCTATAAATCAGATATTTTGGTATGAGACTTTTATTAGGAAGAAAAGATAATCTTTTATTTGTTGGAAGGTGCATAATGAATTAACAACTTCAAATTTAGCTGATAGTTCCAATACAACTAAAATGAAAATTTTAAGGCTTTTTCTACGTCTATTTACTGTTTGACCTTTTTTATTTATTTAATATTTTTCCCCGGTTACATTCAAAACAAAAATTTTTTTGCATTCTTTTTTTGCATTTCTTTTTTACATTTTTTGAGTTACAGGCCTGTGGGAACTGGGGGTGGACCACAACATAGCATTCTCAACTCTTTCTGTTGTTATTTGCTTACATTTTGTTTTCTTTCTCAATTTTTTTTCCATTTTGATCCAATTTTTCTTGTGCAGCAAGATTACTGTATGAATCTGTATACATGTATTGGATTTAACATATATTTTAACATATTTAACATGTATTGGAATATCTGCTATCTAGGGGAGGGGATGGAGGGAAAGAGGGCATAATTTGGAACAGAAGGTTTTGCAAGGGTCAATGTTAAAAAATTACCCATGCATATGTTTTGTAAATAAAAAGCTTAAAAAAAAGGAGAAATGAAGCCTTATGAGAAAAACTTAATTCAAAAATGTTTTTACAATTAGTACTGCTAATTGTATTTCCCCCTATTTCCTTTCTCTCTCCTTTCACCCTGTCCTTCCTCAAGTGTTTTGCTATTGATCACTCTCCCTCAACATGATCTCTCTTTTTTCACCCTCCTCCCTTTCCATATTCCATTCCCCTCTTATTTTCCTGCAGGGTAAGATAGATTTTTATGTCCCTATTGAGTATCTATGTTATTTCCTATTTGAGCAAATTCTGATGAAAGTAAGGTTCATTCATTCATCCTCTCTTCCCCCTTTTCCCCTCCATTGTAAAAACTTTTTCTTGCTTCTTGTTTTTAATGGCAGATAATTCCTTTTCTCTTTCCCTTTCTTCCAGTACATTCCTCTCTCATCCCTTAATTTCATCATTTTTAAAAAAGATATTATCGAACCTTCCCTCAAACTAACAACATATGAAGCCTCTAGACTGATTTTGAAGCAAAAAAAATCCACAATATCTGGAGGACAACACGATTCTAGAAGAAGATACTCTGGAAGAACCTCAAAACAGGGTGATCAATCAATCAACAGGACTGATCAGCACCAGAAATAATTCAATCAGCAGAGCTGCCCAGTACCTGAAATAATTCAATCAGCAGAACTGCCCCAGGGTGAATTAAAGCAGAACTGCCCAGCACCTGACATAATTCAATCAGCTGAGCTGCCCAGTTCCTGAATTAACTCAATCAGCAGAACTGCCCCAAGGCAAATTAAAGCAGCTGTCCCACCTTTGCCCTAAACAGACCTCACACCTTTAAAAAAAAAAATGAATAAAAAACCAAAAAGAGCTCTCACCATAGACAACTTTTATGGAGAGAGGGAAGAACAGTCCTCAAATCCTGAGGCCCCTAAAGGTAAAGCAACTCCAGAAAAAGCCCCAAAGAGAGACATAAACTGGACTCCATGTCACAAGGCTTTCTTTGAAGATTGCATAAAAAATCTTAAAAGAGAGTTAGAAGAAACATGGGGAAACGAAATGAGATCACTGCAAAATAAAACAGAAAAAATGGAAAAAGAATGCAATGAACAAAAAGTGTAATTGGTCAATTGCAAAAGGAACTAAAAACAGTAACTGAAGAAAATAAGACATTAAAAATTAGAATCGAACAATTGGAAATGAATGACTCATCAAGACTTCAAGAATCAGTCGAACAAAAACAAAAAAATGAAAAGATAGAGAAAAACATGAAATATCTCCTAGGAAAA
>JAJPUD010004520.1:65945-80945 GCA_023553655.1 Myrmecobius fasciatus
GTTGGTTTTATGAAAAAACCAACAAAATAGATAAACCTCTAGTTAAATTAATTAGAAAAAGGAAAGAGTAAAATCAAATTGTTAGTCTCAAAAATGAAAAGGGAGAACTTTCCACCAATGAAGAGGAAATTAGAAGAAAAGTCAGGAGTTACTTTGCCCAACTGTGTGCCAATAAATTTGATAACCTAAGTGAAATGGAGGAAGATCTACAAAAATATAGATTGCCCAGATTAACAGAAGAGGAAATAAATTACTTAAATAGTCCCATTTTAGAAAAAGAAATAGAACAAGTCATTAATCAACTCCCTAAGAAAAAATCTCCAGGACCAGATGGATTTACATGTGAATTCTACCAAATATTTAAAGAACAATTAACTCCAATATTATATAAACTATTCAAAAAAATAGGGAATGAAGGACTCCTACCAAACTCCTTTTATGATACAGACATGGTACTGATACCTAAACCAGGTAAAACAAAAACAGAGAAAGAAAATTATAGACCAATCTCCCTAATGAATATTGATGCAAAAATCTTAAATAAAATATTAGCAAAGAGATTACAGAAAATCATTCCCAGAATAATACACCATGACCAAGGAGGATTTATACCAGGAATGCAGGGGTGGTTCAATATTAGGAAAACTATTAACATAATTGACTATATTAATAACCAAATTAACAAAAAACATATGATAATCTCAATAGATGCAGAAAACGCATTTGATAAAATCCAACATCCATTCCTATTAAAAACATTAGAAAGTATAGGAATTAATGAACTTTTCCTTAAAATAGTCGGTAGCATCTATTTAAAACCATCAGCTAGCATCATATGTAATGGTGATAAACTGGAACCATTCCCAATAAGATCAGGGGTGAAACAAGGTTGCCCACTATCACCATTACTATTCAATATTGTATTAGAAATGCTAGCCTTGGCAATAAGACAAGAAAAAGAGATTAAAGGAATTAGAGTAGGTCATGAGGAAACCAAATTATCACTCTTTGCAGATGATATGATGGTCTACTTAGAGAACCCTAGAGAATCAATTAAAAAACTATTAGAATTAATCCACAACTTTAGCAAAGTTGCAGGATACAAAATAAATCCACATAAATCATCAGCATTTTTATACATCACCAACAAAATGCAATAGCAAGAGATACAAAGAGAAATTCCATTCAAAATAACTATCGATAGTATAAAATATTTGGGAATATATCTGCCAAGGGAAAGTCAGGATCTATATGAGCAAAACTACAAAACACTCTCCACACAAATAAAGTCAGATCTAAACAATTGGAAAAACATCAAGTGCTCTTGGATAGGTCGAGCGAATATAATAAAGATGGCAATACTACCTAAACTAATCTATCTATTTAGTGCTATACCAATCAAACTCCCAAGAGATTATTTAACTGACCTAGAAAAAATAACAACAAAATTCATCTGGAAAAACAAAAGGTCAAGAATTTCAAGGGAATTAATGAAAAAAAATGCAAATGAGGGTGGCCTAGCTGTACCAGATCTAAAACTATATTATAAAGCAGTGGTCACCAAAACCATTTGGTACTGGATAAGAAATAGAGTAGTGGATCAGTGGAATAGGTTAGGTTCTCAGGACAAAATACTCAATGACAATAGTAATCTAATGTTTGATAAACCCAAAGACCCCAGTTTTTGGGATAAAAATTTGACAAAAACTGCTGGGATAATTGGAAACTAGTCTGGAAGAAATTAGGCATTGACCCACACCTAATACCATATACCAAGATAAGGTCAAAATGGATTCATGATCTAGGCATAAAGAATGATATTATAAACAAATTAGAACAATGTAGGATGGTTTACCTCTCAGACCTGTGGAGGGGGAAGGAATTTATGACCAAAGAAGAACTAGAGGTCATCATTAATCACAAAATAGATAAGTTTGACTATATCAAGTTAAAAAGTTTTTGTACGAACAAAATGAATGCAGACAAGATTAGAAGGGAAGCAGTAAACTGGGAAAATATTTTTACATCCAAAGGTTCTGATAAAGGCCTTATTTCTAAAATATATCGAGAACTGACTCAAATATATAAGAATTCAAGCCATTCTCCAATTGATAAATTGGGCTGGGACTGGGGCTGGGGCTGAGATCAGGGCTGGGACCAGGACTGGGGCCAGGGCTGAGATTGGGGCTGGGGTCGGGGTTGCACTGGCAACTCTGCCCCCGCCTGCACACTGGATTTCCACACTGGTATAGACCTTTGCTGCTGAGCTTCTAAGTCGCCTTCATCCGGAAAATGTTCTACTCTATCTTTTGAGGTGTTTTAATGCTCTAAAACTTGTTTAGGAGCCGTTATTTAAAGGACTTTGGAATGGTTTGGAGGAGAGGTTGGGCAAGTTCCTGGCTTTACTCTGCCATCTTGGTTCTTCCTCCTACTGGTTGACTTTTTTTTTTATTATTATTAAAGTTTTTATTTGCAAAACATATGCATGGGTAATTTTTCAACATTGACCCTTGCAAAGCTTTCTGTTCCAAATTTCCCCTCCTACCTTACCCCTCCCCTAGGTGGCAGGAAGTCTAATATATATTAATTATGTTAAAATATTTGACAAATTGAATATGTGTATACATATTTATACAGTTATCTTGCTGCACAAGAAAAATCAGATCTACAAGGAAAAAAACCTGAGAAGGAAAATAAAATGCAAGCAAACACCAACAGAAAGCATGAAAATGCTATGTTGTGGTTCAGACTCAGATCCCACAGGCCTCTCCCTGGGAGGAGATGGCTCTTTTCATCACTGAACAATTGGAACTGGTTTGAAACATTTCATTGTTGCAGAGAGCCATGTCCATCAGAATTGATCATCATGTATTATTGTTGTTGCCGTGTATAATGATCTCCTGGTTCTGCTCGTTTCACTCAGCATCAGTTCATGCAAGTCTCTCCAGGCCTCTCTGAAATCGTCCTGCTGGTCGTTTCTTATAGAACAATAATATTCCATAACATTCATATTACTGGTTTACTTCTAATGTTTATTGAATTTAAATGAACTGAATTGGTTCAACCCTTCATCTTTACCTCCAGCCACACAACTACTGATCAACTGCCACCAATGGGTAGGTAAGCATGAGGGACTAGAAAATGGTATTTTTTATTTTTATTTTAGGTAATTATTTTATTTTATTTGCTAAGGCAATTGGGGTTAAATGATTTGCCCAGGGTCACACAGCTAGGCAGTATTAAGTGTCTGAAGTCAAATTTGAACTCAGGTCCTCCTGACTTCAGGGCTAGTGCTCTATCTACTGCACCAACTAACTGCCCCAATTTTATCACTTATTAAAGATAAAAGCAAATTTGCAAACTAATGAGATGTATATGCTTGTTTATTTTTATGTAAGGAATTAAATTTTGGTGGAATATTTCACGTTTTACTGTTGCTAAATTTTTTGTGACCACTATATTCAGTTACATGACTCCATATGGGGTTGAAACCCAAAGTTGAAGAAGCTTTGAGATAGAACATTTCCTCTAACAAATGTCTGCCACTTCCTCCTCTTTCTCCTCCTTCTTCTCCTTCTTCTTCTCCTTCTTCTTCTCCTTCTTCTCCATCTCTTTCTTCTCCTTCTTCTTTTTCCTTCTTTTTCTTCTTTTTCCTCCTTCTCCTATTTCTTCTTCTCCTTTTATTTCTTCTTCTATTTCTTCTCCTCTCTTTCCTTTTTCTCTCTCCTCTTTTGTCTCTCTCTTCCTCCCCAAATTAAATTAAAATTAGAATCAGCTCATGAATGGGAAAATCAGTATAACAAAGATCTGCTAATGAAACATAATTTTTTTTCTATGCCCTAACCATAGACCTAAGAGAGAGATCTTAAAGGGATACTGTTGTTTTTTTCCAGGCCCTGGTAGAGATGGAGAAGATCTTGCAAGAGAGAGAGGCTATATTCCATATGTAAAGTAAATGGAATATAGTAAAGTAAAAGATCAGACAAAATTCCTTAAGGATGCGCTTTTGAAATGTACCTTGGTTGGGACAGATTGAGAACTGGTTTTGCTTTTTCTTTGGGATTCAAGTCAAGAAGCTAAGGGAGATTAGATAGAGAAGTTGGGTGACAGAATAACATAAATGGCGTGAGCCTGCTTCATCACTAACCAAGCACTACAGCCACTTCTACTTTTAATGGCCAGACCAAAGAGTCAGAAGAATTAAGGTGAGCATTTGAGCTGTTAGTGGGTGATGACTTATTCAGAAAATTGGCAAGAGACTATGAAATGTTCCTGTTTCTTCTCCCTTTGTTTGTTTGAGAGGGCAGAGAATAATTTTAGAGGTTTCTTTTTCTTTGAATTTAATTTATATTTTTTCTTTTAATTAGTACAATAACCAAATGGTTGACAAAAATTTAATAAATCTCATTGTAACTACTTTAGTTTTGGTAACAGGGGAGTTAAAAAAAGGGAGTAGCAGACTGATAAGAGGAAATGTTCAATTTGAATCTGGGCAGAAAAAAATGTTTTCTCTTCCCCACTTATTGGGGGCTCAGGAACCATTAGAGAAAATCTGATCAATCATTATTTGTGATAAACTTCTCAAAGGCAAAGAGAAATCAAGCTTAGCGGATTCGATCCTTTTTTCCTTAAGTTAAAATGGGAGGGGCAGCTAGGTGGCGCAGTGGATAGAGTATCATTCCTGAAGTCAGGAGGACCTGAGTTCAAATGTGGCCTCAGGCACTTAACATGTCCTAGCTGTGTGACCCTGGGCAAGTTACTTAACCCCAATTGCCTCAGCAAAAAGCAAAAAAAAAAAAAGTTAAAATGGAAAACTTAAAAAAAATTTGAGAAACTGGATCAGCTGAGTGTCTCTCTCTAGTGGTCCTTTCCACCAGTGTTCACAAACATCCTTCTCTAAGAAGTGGAACTAAAGGTAGGAACATCAGCATTTCAAGAGTGGAGGCCATTTTATTTTTCCTCCTTACTTTTTATAACCAATAGACACTAAAAAATGTTTTTCTTTGTTGGCATTCAATTGAGTCTGACTCTTCATAACCCCATTTGGGGTTTTCTTGGCAAAGACTAGAGTAGTTTGCCATTTCCTTCTCTAACTAGTTTTATAGATAAGGAAACGGATAAACAGGGTGAAATGCTCATGATTACACAACTACTAAGTATGTGGATTTGATCAGATCTTCCTACTCCAGGCCCAGTACTCTATCCATTGTGCTGAATATGGTTTTTGTTGTTGTTGTTTCTTTTTAATAAAAAGAAAATCCATTAAGATGTGTATGAGAGGAGGGAGAGGGTCAAACTACTCAAGCTTTTTTAAAAAAGAGATCTCATAAGCAATTTGGAGTTGAAAGAGAAGGTAATATCACTTTGACTTTGAAGCCCAAATATTTCTTTCTCCAATCAAATAACCTTAGAGTGGTGGTCATTCAGTACAAAAGGCCATTTCTGACTCTGATCAAAGAAGCCACATGTATGAAACATCTTTTTTTTAGTGATAGATCAAAAAAAGCATAAATGGTTTTTCCTTGGCAGCAAAAAAGATCTGAATTTAAACTCTACCTTGAACAAATGACAATTTCTTGATTGAGACTTAACTAGACTCAGTTTCCTTATCTGTAAAATGGGACTAATAATAACATCTATCTTCCAGAGTTGTTGTAAGAAGGAAATTAGATAATATATGGAAAGACCTTTACAAATCTTAAAGTATTACATAAATGGTAGCAATTGTTATTGCCTATATAGGCATCTAAGGGAATTCTGTTGTTAGTGCTTTAGATCTTTTATTTTGGGGGTATGAGGGTGCTTCAAATGACAACATTCCCTCTACCGATGTGAAACAACACCTGCAGCTGGAACAATCTATAGTCTGAGAGAATGGTCTGAAATATTGACAAAGTAAGTGACTCAGCTAGTTATATGCCAGAGGTGAGAGCTGGAACCCAGATGTCCCAATTCTGGAGCTATATCCACTCTATCCCAACTCTTTCCACTATGCCATCCTCCCTCCCAAGTTTAAGGTCCTGAATCTGCCTTTCAAAATTCATGTAGGGGGCTTTTTCTTGGAGTGGCGGCGACGGCGGCGCCTCCGACCTAGTCTGCTGAGGCGACAACACCCCCTCCCCCACCCCCCCAGGACAGAAGAGGAGGCAGCGACCATGATGCAGCCCGGCCAGGACTGGAGGAGGAGAGCTCTGCCTTGTGAACAGCCCGGCCGCTGGCAGAGGGACCTCCGGGAGGCCGAAGGAAGCACGGCACCCCCCCCCCCAGAGCACCCTGACCTTCAGGGACGTGTGTGTGGACTTCACCCGCGAGGAGTGGATGCAGCTGGACCGGCCTCAGAGGGAGCTGTACCGGGAGGTGATGCTGGAGAACTACCGGAACCTGGTCCTGGTCTCGCTGGGGCGTCCAATGGTCAAACCGGACGTGATCTCCCGGATAGAGCAAGGGAGAGTGCCATGGGTGCTGAAGAAAGCCACAGGACCGATCTTTATAGACAGGGCGACCAGGCCCGACGCCAAGGGCTCGGCTTCCAGGCTGTCCGTGTCTCTGAAGGCGTCCCCTCCAGGGAGAGCTGCCAAGGACGACTCACAGGGGCGCAAGTCGGACCAAGCCGGGGAGTGCCACAGGTTGGAGCCGCTGGAGTCCAAGCCCTTGCGGGGGACCCCCGCCAGGGCGCCCAGCAGAGGGAGAGGCCTCGAGCACAAGAAGCTGGGAAGAAACCCCAGCCTGGAGACAAACTGCTTTGCTCCGCAGAAGCCTGCCCGAGGAAAGCTGCTGCGCGGCAAGAGCTTCAGGCACTATTCGGATCTGGTGAAAGGCAGTAAGGTCTCCTCGGGGAAGAAGCTCTCCAGGTACGACGAGTGCGCTAAGCCCTACGGGCACGGCGTAGACCTCCTCCAGTATAGAATACACAGCGGGGAGAAGCCCTACCAGTGCCGCGAGTGCGGGAAAGCCTTCAGCCGGAGAACAAACCTCACCGTGCACCAGCGCATCCACACGGGGGAGAAGCCCCACAAGTGCAGCGAGTGCGGCAAGGCCTTCATCCAGAGGGCCCAGCTCGCCGTCCACCAGCGCATCCACACCGGCGAGAAGCCCCACAAGTGCAGCGAGTGCGGCAAGGCCTTCATCTCTAGGACCCACCTCACGGTGCACCAGAGGATCCACACCGGGGAGAGACCTTACAAGTGCAACGACTGTGGGGAGGCCTTCATCCAGAGGGCCCAGCTCGCTATCCATCAGGGAACCCACATTGGGGAGAACCCCCACATTTGTAGCGAGTGCGGGAAAGCCTTCCACCACATCTCGGCCCTCCACTCCCATCAGAGGATCCACACGGGGAGAAGCCTTTTAAGTGCAGCGACTGTGACAAGGCCTTCAATCACTACTCCTCCCTCGCTCACCACCAGAAGATCCACATCAGAGGAAACCTGTTCGAGTGCAACGAATGCGGCAAAGCCTTCAACCGGAGGTCGTTCCTCACTTACCACCAGCGCATCCACACCGGCGAGAAGCCCCACAAGCGCAACGAGTGCGGCAAGGCCTTCAGCTACAAGGCTTCCCTCACTCAGCACCAGAAGATCCACACGCGAGGGAAGCTCATAACAACGAGTGCGGCAAGGCCTTCACCTGCAACTCCTCCCTCACCCACCACCAGAAAACCCACACGGGCTGGCGGCCCTACGAATGTAACGAGTGCGGCAAGGCCTTCAGCCGCAGCACCCACCTCACCGAGCACCTGCGGATCCACACCGGCCAGAAGCCCCACAAGTGCAACGACTACGGCAAGGCCTTCAAGTACAGGTCGTCCTTCACGTCCCACCGAAGGATCCACACGGGAGAGAAACCTCATAAATGCAACGTGTGCGGCAAGGCCTTCACCCAGATCACCCGCCTCACAGTCCATCAGAGAACCCACACCGGAGAGAAGCCCTACGAGTGCAACGTGTGCGGGAAAGCCTTCAAGCCCAGCTCCTCGCTCACCTCCCATTACAGAGCTCACATCAATGAGAAGCGATAGGGCTGCGTGCGCGGGGGGTGTCCTTCCACTTGGCAAGACTCTCACCTGCGTCTGCAGCGCGTACAAAAATGGCAGAGCTTCTGGCCGCAGCGCATCTCTCACCAGAGAAGTCAGTCACGGCCGAGAAGCCTTATGAAAACAGCCTGTGAACGTCCGGGGGGTAAGGCGGGTGCCCAGCCGCTGAAAGTTAAGTCTTTCCCCTGGGCTCTTTCACCCCCCAGAGTCACTGGTCACGGCCCTTTATGCTGGCGAGCTTCAGTGTACAAACTCCCCCTCTGCTTCCCCCCAGCCCCGGCCCGTCACCTCATTGTCACTGCGGATGAACCTTGGGCCTTAGCACGAGCTTCATCTGGGAACAAGCTCGGGGGTCCCCCCAACACGAGCCGGCCCACCATTGGCAGATGCCCTTCCTGAGTTCCCCGCCCTTCCCTTGGCTCCGGCGTGCTTGCTGCAGATGGCCCCTCGCCGCCTGCTTGTCCACTCACACTTCTCAGACCTAGTCCTTCCAAGGTGGCCCTTGTCTCCATTGTCCCCAGTCCCCACCAGTGACGAGGCGGCCCTTGGTCTCCTCGGCTTCCTGGAAACATAGATGTGTCAGTGACTCCTTGGCTCCAGGAGAGCTCTGCCCTGGTTCTCTGGCCAGCCTCCAGTGGTCCATTCCCTTCCAGACCCCTTAAGGCAGGTGTGCCCCCAAGATTTGGTTTGGGGGCTTAGTCTAACACTCCTTGGACCAGCTCTTTCCTAACTTGAGCCACAGCTTCTGCGCCGCTCACAGAGCGCCCTTCCCCTTCTGAGCATTTTGATGTCTCGAGAACCAGGACTTGAGTTCGAATCCCAGCCCTTGTTTTACTGTAGGTGAAGGCGGCAAGTCTTCTCTTATGAAAGATGAGGGAGTTGGGCTGCACTGAGCTCCGAGGTCTCAGTTCTGATCTAAGATCCTGTGTGCCTGAGGCCCCGGGGTTCTGGCCCGGAGGCCTTGGAGTCCTCCCTGTAAGTGCTCTGTTGGTTGTGATCCTCCCAGCAGAGAATCATCTCCCACCTCTGTCTAAACTGTTGCTGCCATAAAGCTGCACAAGCCTCGGCCCCCCACTCGCCTCCTGGGAGTCACCAGTGGCCGGCCCTGAGTCCACCCAACGACCATCATGAAGCCCTTACCCCAAGGTCAATCTGCTGAGATCTGGGTCCATGACATCGGTCACCCCTGCTTGTGTTCACAGCCTCCTGCAGAGCAGAAGCCCCTTTCTGATCCCTGGGCCTGCCTCAGCCAGGCAGCCTCGAGGTTTGCATCTGGCTGGGGAACACTGTTCCCCTTGCTCCAAAACAGCAGCAGAGCCTCTCATCCTCACGGTCTTTCAGACAGTTGGCAATGGCTCAGCAGCCCCTTGTTCAGTCGCCTCAGTTGTATTCCTGTTCTCCATGGCCCCATCTGGGGTTTCCTTGGCAAAAACACGGGAGGGGTTGGCCATCTCCTCCTGCTCATTTTACAGATGAGGAAACTGAGGCTGGATTTGAAGTCCTGACTTGGGGTGCTCTGATTGCACGGTCACAAAAGCATCCTCCACCCCACACAATGGTCCTGCCCCTCCTAGGAGCCCCCAAGCCTTTCCCCCCAGGACCAGCCCACCATCTTCACATTCTGCTCACGCTCTTCTGTACACTTAGGATTTACTCCTTCTACCTTATGGATGTCCACCCATCCTCAAAAGCCCAATTCATGCCTCTCCTCCCCAGCCCCATCTGAATCCTTGCATTTGTTAGGGTTCTTCCCCCCAACACGCACCTGGAGCCCCAAAATAGCCTGTGCCTTTCTAAGGCCCATATTCAACCTAGTTTCCCTTCTAAGGGGGCTCCTTGGGTAGGGACCACTTCTGTATATCCAGCTGGGATTACACGCACAGAGCCCCCCATGCTGTGAGAAGGGGCCACGTTCAGAGATAACACAAAACCCGATCCCCACAAGGGAGGAGTTACAAGGCGTCTCCAGGGAAGCCGAGGCATGGAGTCTGTGGGTTTGTCTTGGGTGCCCCCCCTGGTGACTGGAATATGTGAGGGGAGGGGGTCTTTGGGACCGTGTAGACAGACCTGAGTGCTCGAGGAGAACACATGGGTGGGCTGCGATCTGCAGCTGTGGAGGGGAGAGCCAGAAGAAGTCACAAGCTGTTTTCTTTGTAGATATCCTTTCGTTGTCAAACTTAATTCCTTGTGGGCAGGGACCAGGTTTTTATCTGAGTTTTCTATGTTCTCCTTGGATCTAGCACAGTTTTCTGTGCATATAGGACACTTAATAAATTAAAGTCAATTCAAGGTGTGAAAAAAAAATTCATGTAGACTTACAAATATGACTCAATTCAATTGAATAAACATTTATGAATAATAAACTATCTGCCAAGCACTATGCTAAGTACTGAGGATTCAAAAAGGAAAAAAAAAAAATCCTTTCTATTCAAGAAGCTTACAATTTAACAGAAGAAGAAAATGTATAAAAAAGAGGCTGAATTGTTGGTGGTAGAGTTGTAAACTGATCCAACCATTCTGGAGAACAATTTGGAACTATGCTCAAAGAGCTATAAAACTGTGCATATTCTTTGCCCCAGCTCTACGGGGTCTATATCCTAAAGAGATCATAAAGGAGGGGAAAAGACCCACATGTGCAAAAATGTTAGGAGTAGCCTTTTTTGTAGTGGCAAGGAACTGGAAACTGAGTGGATGCCCATTAGTTGGAGAATGGTATATTATTTAGTGGTTGCAATCCTTTTATTTCTTAAGATAAAATGAGGAACTTAAAAAAAAGTTGACTGAGGAATTAAATCAGCATAGTATCTTATGGTACTTTAATTTTATAGAATATTATAGTTCTATAAGAAATGATGAACAGGCTGATTTTAGAAAAGCCTGTCAAGATTTTCATGAACTGATGCGAACTGAAGTAAGCAAAACTAGGAAAACACTGTACAAAACACTGTACTGCAGCAAGGTGTTGTGATGATCAACTATAATAGATTTGGCTCTTAGCAATTCAGTGATTCAAAGCAATTTGAATAAACTTTGGATGGAAAATGACATCTGCATCCAGAGAGAGAACTATGGAGATTTAATGTGGATTTAAACATAGTATTTTCACTTTTTTTGTTTGTTTTTCTTTTCTCTTTTTTTTCTTTCCTTTCCTTTTGGTCTGATTTTCCTTGCACAACATGACAAATATGGAAATATGTAAAAAAATGAATGTACCTATGTAACATAAAAAAATAAAATTTAAATTAAAAAATTAAGATGCTGATAAGGGATGGGGAAGTGAAGGTAATGAAGATACACTTGGCATGGGGACGTATTATTCATGAAGTTGAAACCAAACAAAGCACCTGATGGAAAATGAAGAGTTTAACTGGAAAGTTCTGAGCCCTCAATAAAGGCTTTCAGATGTTATTGCTGTGCCACCTAGCTGTCTCTAAATAATTAGCATTTGTGTATTTTGTTTTGTTGTTCAGTCATTTTCATTCCTGTCTGGGACTCTTCACAACCTTATTTGGGAATTTCTTGGCAAAGACATGAGTGGTTTGCCATTTCCTTCTCCAGCTCATTTTACAGATGAGAAAATTGAAATGGCCTAGGGTCACACAGATAGTGTCTGAGGACAGATTTGAGCTCATAAATGTAAGTCTTTCTGGCTCCAAGCTCAGCACTCTATCCATTAAGGCATCTAGCTGCTCTGTGGGTGTATATAAGGCTTAGCAAAACAAACAAAAAGATACATTTCTTATAATAGCTTGAGAGTCAAATATGTTTGCACATAATTACCTTTATTTTGAGATGAAACAAAATCCCACAAACTTAAATGATTTTCCTGTCATCACAAATATATGAAGTAGCACTGTCAGAAATCATATGATCATATGATCAGAGGCAGGACTCTGAAGTCACCAAATTGAATTTTCTCATTTCACATATGAGCAAAATGCTGGCCCACAGACTTGGCAGAGTCACATAAGTAGTAAGTAAGCATAAAGGTAGGATTTGAAAATTCTTCTTCTCATTCTAGGACCTATGTTCCTTCCACAAACAGGCTACCTGCATGCTGTAGAATCACACTTAGCCTTTGTCATTGCACCTTTCCAGGAGGAATTAAAAAGGAAGGTTCCCTGTCAAAAATTAGGATGAAGCCAATAAGCCATCCTAGAGAGCCCTTTCATTAAGCATGTTTAATGTCTGTGCAGCAGCCATAATCAAAGGAAAAACAAGAAAGAACAGAGACAAGGAATTGGTTGGCTGGTTCTTTAGAAACTAAAAAAAAAAAAAAAAAGTTCCATTCCTCCCTGATCAATTTCTTATTTTTAATAATAGTTATTTATTTTCACAATACATGCAAAGATAGTTTTCAACATTCATCTTTGCATAACCTTGTGTTCCAAATTTTTCTCCCTCCCTTTTCCCCATACATTCCCCTACACAGCAAGTAATCCAATATATATGTTAAACATGTGCAATTTTTCTATACATATTCCTGACCAATTTATGTAGGTCACTTTTTGACCCTTCATTAAAATGAATCATCTTTTAATGACTAAATGGCAGGTTCCTTCTCTGAAATTCTCATGATACTCAAAAACTTCTGATTTTCTGTAGCCCTTAATTAAAATCCAAATCTATCAATGTTCCTAAAACTTTTTGAAGAACCATTCCCCTTAGGCATTAGCCATCTACATAGTTTCCACAGCAATGCAGGAATCCAAACTGAACATTGATTTATCTTATCTTAGGACAGGTCTTAGCAAGAGACAAGGAAAAAAGAAAGGAAAGACATAGCTCCAATGGACCAAACACCAAATTTGCACTCAAAGGTTGGATCCCTTTGGCTACCCTAGGATTGAGGTACAGAAAGAGATCAAGTGACTTCTGTACATCCACACAACTAGTAAGTATTAGAATCAGGATTCAAATTCCGATCTTTCTAAATTTCAGGCCCCTTTCTTGCACCAATCCCACCATTTCCCATCATTTGTAGTCTCTTGATGGACCATAGTCTTTTGTTTCTCCTAAATGGCAGCTGGCATGTACAGCATTATAAAACAAAGACAACCCTAAAAAGAAATTATGGGGGCAGCTAGGTGGTACAGTAAGTGGAGGGCTGGGCCTGGATTCAGGGATACCTGAGTTCAAATCTGGCCTAAATCACTTACTAGCTGTGTGACCCTGGGCAAACCACTTAACCCTGTTTACCTTAGGTTCCTTATTTGTAAAAATGATTTGGAGAAGCAAATGGCAAACCATCCAGTACCTTTGCCAAGAAAATCCCACATACAGTCATAGAGAATCAGATAAGACTGAAAACCAAGTAAACAGCAGCAACTCAGTCACTATTCCAAGCCTCCAAGATTAGAGATATAAATGTCCTGCAGTCAACATACCCACCTAGGGCATGAGGAAGCCTTCGGAAATAACCATCAGATTTAGGAATAACAGAGAAACTGAACAAATTCCATCCTGTTGACTGACTTTAAATGATTCTCCTTTTAAGCCAGTCACATACTTGATGCTTCACATCAATGGCCTTTTTCAAAGCCAGTGATCCCTGTGGAATCTTCTAGTCAATTCTACCCTGTTCTTTGGACCAGTTCTTGACAAAAATAGGCTTTTTTTTTTTTTTTTTAATGAATTTCCCTTTCCTGTCAAGGACATCTTCAGAGCTTTCATTTTACAGAGAAACGAAACTTAAAGTATTAAATAGAGTGTGACTTCTCCCTTGAGTTTAAGAAAGCAGAAAGAAAGGGAGGGAAAGATGATAAATTACTAATACCTGTGCTTTAAAATATGAATATGATACATAAAGCTGTTCTCTAAATTACATTGAAATGCCGCCTTCATAGTCTGCATTGTGAAGGGCAGATGCTGAATATTTGTCCAATTTTAAGAAAAAAAAATTTGAGTAATTCATATGGCTAGTTCTAAATTTGGTGGGAGTGTGAGAAAAATGATTTTTCATATTTTTTTAGGATCAAAGATAGGATGAAAGGAATATCTAGCCCAGCAGTGTCAAGCTAAAATAAAAATTGATGGGGTAGGTGGGAGGAACATGATTGCTAAACCAGACATGTGTTCCTTGTAGGCTTTATATTAACTTAGTTTTAAAACGTAATGTTACCTATATTGCTATTTATTTTGTTAAATATTTCCCAATTACATTTTAACCTAGTTTGGGGTTCTGCATTTGACACCTCTAGTCTCCAGTATATTACAGTGAAATAAAATAATGTTTTTCTTTTCTTTTACTTTCACTAAGATACTCTATCACACTTTCCCCGTTGATAAGGATTAGTCATGAGCCATTTCACTTAGTTTATAAAGCAATATTTTCAAATTACTATGTCTAAAAGAAAATTATTTTAATGATGACAATATTGGGGTTCAAATAACTCAAAATCTCAGAGATGACCCTGGAATCAATCTTTATATAATTTTCCAAGGTACTTCTAGAGAATTCTAAGTGGTCATCTACAATTCCTCAGTTTTATGACTTAGTTGTCATTCTTAAACAGTTTTCCTCTATCAAAAAGGGAAAACAAGTCAAAGTCACAACTGTCACATTAAATAATGAAGAATAAGTAACATATAACTTCAAGAACTGAAGTATGAAATAAAACTACTTGAAATAGGAATATGAAGAATTGCAAAATTATTAGGTAAATATTTACACATTTTTGAATCATTGCCTTTTTCTAGTTTTATCCAATTGTTAATTGCTCTGTTGGATGGGGTTACTAATTATTAATGCTTATAAGATTAGAATAAAATTTTAATTTATTTTTTGAGAAATTAGATTAACGGTCCAAAGATCAAGTACTTTAAGGACAAAAGTACATGTTCTTCTCTCTCTCTCTGTCTCTCTGTCTCTAACACATACACACACACACACACACACTTTATATATATATATATATATATATATATATATATCCCTCCCTGTTCTAAGATTTTCTGACTCAGACATA